>CABEEJ010004381.1:41006-59168 GCA_901482245.1 Timema douglasi
GCTCCCTCCTTTAAAAAAACCCTTATGAACAAAATATATAGATATGGCTTTATTTATGATTCAAACAATATCAAAATTAAGGTACAAGTAAAAACTTGGAGGCTGTATTAAAAAAAAAGCACTTCAAAGAGCTTTTAAAGGTGTTTAGTATTTATAATTTTCCCTAGCCTTCGGTAGTTATGGTGGTGTGTTGCCATAAAAAAAACACTTCAGATAGCTTCTAGAGGTGTTTAGAATTTTTTAAATTTCATAGCCTCCGGCAGTTAGGGAGCTATGTTGACATCAAAACCACTTCAGATAGCTTCTAGAGGTGTTTAGAATTTTAAAAATGTCATAGCCTCCTGCAGTTAGGGAGTTATGTTGCCATCAAAACCACTTCAGATAGCTTCTAGAGGTGTTTAGAATTTTAAAAATGTCATAGCCTCCGGCAGTTAGGGAGTTATGTTGCCATCAAAACCACTTCAGATAGCTTCTAGAGGTGTTTAATATTTATTATTTGTCCTAGCCTTAGGCAGTTAGTGGCTTATGTTGCCATAAAAAATACTTTAGAGAGCTTCTAGAGGTGTTTAATATTTAGATTTTTTTCTAGTCCCCGGCAATTGGGGGAGGTGTCCACCAAACCCCCCTGAAATTATTGGCTGGCTACGGTCTTGAGTGTTGCAATAAGAAACCTAAGAATCACACCTAAAACAATGCCAGTCATCGTATAATATTTTTCTCGAACTTTATAGTAGTTTCCAGTTTTTTCCTACAATAGATTATAAATAAACCTTGCATGTGGACTCTCCCATTCAATTTAGCAATAACGATTTAAGCAACGACATTTGTGCCTGACTGTTCAAGTTTACAATTCATATTAATCTGATTTTATTCGACATGTACCGAGATATATCGAGAGTTCAAATTCAACGGCTGTTTTTTGCCATTGTTTAATATCAAGAAGCATATAAGAAATTAAAATTACACCATTTCAAAGAAAAAATTATGTAAACATATTCTTAACAATAATTATTACTTCATGATTTGTTAGTCTCTTCTATTTTACTTTTAAACCATTAATTTGAATACTTTTGTTTTAATATAATTGTTTATCAACATTGTTTGTGTTTATAAATCACGGCTTTTTAATTTAAATGTCACTTTAATTAAAAATTAGAAATATTGTTTCTGGGGTGTCTCAATGATACACTTTTAATAACCTAAGTGTTCTAATTGATAATATTTATATATTATATTTAATAATATAGTAGTTAATCTAATGATATTGATAATACTAAATTCTATAATCTAAATTTCAAATCGTTAGTCAATCTTTACAAATCATTTTATTTCGTCCATTTATTTAAAAAAAAATCCAATTGTCATTGTATTTTATATCAATTTTTATTTTATATTTCATATCTCTCAATCAGGAAGATATTGTCAAACAGCAAATCTTATCAACTTAATTTTTCATCAGAATTTTGTAAGATTATTTTTTATAATGGTCAATGAACTTTTAAAGATTTGATCTATATTATTTACATACAAACCATATTTAGTATATTCAATTTTAAAATATTATTATTTCTTAGTAATTATTTGTATTTTTCAAGGCATTGTTATAAATAGATGATTTCAACGACTATTAAAAAATTTCTTTATTTCTCACCAGAAATTAATGCAATAAAGAGTTAAAAACATATTTACGTGAACGCATTTTATCTTCCAACGCGTCTTACTACTTGTTATACCTACCCGCATATTTACACTAATAGGGTATGAGCGAGGAAAGTATAATTTAGATAAAATGTATTCGTATTTGCGTGGAGGGAGGGTAGGAAACAATTTATGAAATCTACCTTCGGTACACAAGACAAATATTCTAGATCTGATTTCACCGTCATCGAATCCAATCTAATGCGAGAGTGACGCATCATTCATTCATTGTGGATTTACACGTCCAAAAAAAAAAAGCGCAGAAGAGAAACGAGGTTACGTGAAGAGCTTTAAACCAATCACAAGAGTTCCGCCTCATCGGCGCGAGCTGTTCTGTTTAAGTTCAACTCATTTTTATTTCGTCCGCGTCATCTTAGATCTTTTGCCCGGGAGAACTAGTCAATCTTAAAACCAACCATCTCAAATAAGTAAGCACGCGCATTTGAAAGCGCATGCGCTGTAGAGCTAGCAAGCAGACAGCTTCGTTGGCTTTTGTGAGAATGTTTGAAATAACCCACTAATGGAGAGCGTTGTATTGATGCATTGGATTGTGCCAGGACACAGCGTTATAGTTTTTTTTTAAAACACCCATTTGACCAATGATCTAAAATATCTATCTATCCACTAGAACAAAAATGTGTTGGTAATCAGATATTTTAAGTTTGCGTTGCAGTGCATCATGGGTCAATCTACACTTACGTTAGCGTGAGAACTGCTACACCACTTAAGTATATTCCATTCACGGTAGGAATTACTCTCTGAAAGGTCTTTTTTCCAACCAATATCCTACTATAAAGTAGATTTATGGTAGGGAAAAAGGCCTTTCAGAAGTCAATTCCTACGGTGAATGAAATATAGATTCTGCTATCTATCTTCGGCGAGCGTGTGAATCAAGCTTTAGTGTGTACGACCAGTGACAGGGCTATACAGTCATTTTAAATAGGTTTAGCTTAGAGTTTTCGAAAACTTTAAAATAATATAAAAACTGCGTAAGTGTGTACGCACATATTATTGTCAGATTTAAAGTTAAAATTAAATAAGAGGATGAATTATTTTCCTTTGCTGCCAAAACAAAGTGCCCGACAGTTTTCTGAGCGATAGCGTGCTTGAATTTGGTCGTGAAGGGTATGGTTTTTAGTGTAACAATTTTATTAGCAACATCTACAAGATTTCGTCCCCATATTAAGACATTTTGACATGCTTTTTTTTTACTGTATAGCAGGACAGGTGAACAATGTGTTTGTTTAGTTGACATATGAAAACCTCATATCTTATTAAAGGAAATAGCCGTTAAAAATGACTTCCTCCATCAACCGGGTTGCATAGTTTTTAAAATGAAAGTCCAGACATTGATACAATTCCGTTCAAATAGAAAACTTCCAGGGCTGACTTGCTCTTTGTGCAAGTCTTCATCCCATGGGATGACAATGCAATCCCGTGAGGCAGGGCAATGGGAGAAGGATACTCGCTTTTGTGACTTAACCACTCCGGCAGGCACACTCATTTTGTTTTTGGCATGAAAGATGTTAATTCAATAGTTATTCATAGCATGTTAACCACAGTTACGTATATTCATTACTAAATCAGCACATTAATAACTTTAATTTTTATTTCATATTAATTTTCATTCATATGCAGCAAGAACCTGACCATAAACGTTAGTAGGAGACGTACCTACCTGGCACCCGAATAAAAGTCAACAGTCTGGCGCCCACGAATAAGTAGCACAAACCTATCTAAAGCAATCAAGGCGATCTTTGAGCCGGTCAGGATCCTAGTGCGAGACGTCCGGTGACGTACACCACGCGCGCTTACAGTTTCAAATTCCATCCTAGTAAACTTGGGAAAAAACTAGGGGAAGCTAACAATTTAATTAAGTTGCTTTCAATCCCTGTTTAAAGCGAGTGCTGGTGCATTCCCTTAAAATTCACTTCCCTCTTGGTGTGGCTTTGGATTGGTCTGAGTACGTTGTGGGTAGATGGAAAAGGAGTAGTGCTAAAAAGGGAGGACTTTAATGATCGTCCAACTTCCCCCTCGCCCCATTAAAGATTAATTCAAATGTAGACCTACACGTTCTCTCCTCCAGCTCGAACACAACCAAACCTTTCTACCTTCGAAAAGAAAATATCAACATGGAAGTAAAGGAAGGAAAATAGGGATCACCTTCAAAAGGTGTTTTCCCAGAGGGGAGATTTGGCCGTAAAGCCTGTTTTTCCCTCTTCCTGTTTCTATTTCTTACGTTTCTTTCTTCCATTCATTCCCTCCCGTCAGAAAAGGTATCCATCTGTCTCCATGTCTGTGCGATGGGCAGATCCCCCTCGAACGTGTTTCTTTAGGTGAACCAGAGATAGTAAGAGAAGAAAGCGGTAAAGCCGGCAGGGAGGATCCAACCTGAACGCTACTCCGGTTGGCAAACATACCCGAGCAGCGTGTGTCGAAATTGTCACCCACAGTTTTTTCCAGCATTTTGAGCCTTGACTTCATGCATTGTAATCAAAAATGTATCTGGATGCACGAGGTTGGAAGAAAAGAGGGTTCAGTACAAGATAGACGCAAATTACGATTAGGCTCAATAAATATCTTGCATTGTAGAAAGTTTCGTGGTGAGCAGATACGTTATGACTAACAGCGCTTATTGTGCATTTAGATGAGTCCACCTAGTCAAACGAATGGAGGGTAAATTTTAGTTAAACACTTAAATTTGAATCTGATCAGAAGGTAAAATTGAATCTAAACATTCGGGATGTTTAAGTTCTTTGATATCCTAATTTTTCTTTCATTAGCAAGTAGAACATCATGGTTATAAACAAATTAAAATATGAGTTATGTAATAAAAGGGTAGTTTTTAGAGGAAATCCACCTATATTAGCATGTAGAGGAAATCCACCTATATTAGCATGTGGAGTAAATGCGAAAACCACCCTCAGTGTACAAGGTTGAACTTCGAACTACTTCACCGGTTGTATGTATAATTACTTTATATTTTTAGTCAAGAAATGATTAAAATTATGAAGAATTTGTTTCCATTGTTCTATGAAACCGAAACTAGACATCCCAAACGTAATTGCATGATTTATGACAACCACCAATCACTAGTAGAGACACCTGCATCGGTGGCCACACGGTCAAACTTGTCTAGTAAGGTTTGCCAAGGGAGGTCGGGATTTGAATCATAATCAAGTGTGCTGAGGGTGGGTATTCTCTGAAAATAAATGCTGGTACACTTTTCCTAAATTATATTCGTATTCTCCCCTTCATAACACAGACGGAAAGTAGACGTGGTGCATAAAACCACAACTAGTGCACATAAGGTGAGGTGGCGAGCATGGGCGGAGGTTAGATTTACTCTCGTTGATTACATACCGAAGAATCGTCTGGAGGGTGAAATATGAAACGAGCAGCGCCATTGCGATTTCAATACACCTTTAGACTTCCTCATAGCTGTCCCAAAAAATACAAATATTATATCAATTTAAACAAGTGCTAAGAAATACACATTGGTCGTTTCCATTTCTATGAGCTCAAATTGTTTGTGTAAGTTCTCCCCAAAGGTATTTTTGCCATCTAAGCAATTTAGATATTATGTAAGTTTTAAAAAACGCGTCTCCTTTGAAATACACTTGGAACACACACAAAAACAACAGCACCGAAACCTTAATCTCTAGAAAGGAAGAAATAAGATCCCACAAGCATGGCATTGCTTAGATTGCACGAAGTATCCCAAGACAAAAAAAACAAAAAACAATCGCTTCCTGCCCAAGAAATAAAAAAATGTACCCTACCTATCCTCCCCCAAGTCCCGCGTGACCCGGTTCCTCAGATCCCGGTAGCTACGTGGTTCTAAGTTAAGTCCAACTTGATACGGAGAAGGAACGAAACAAGCGTGCGGGAAGGATCGAGGGAGATTTTCCAATTGAATTGGGCTTTGTGTTTTAAAATAATTTCTTCCTTACCCTTCCTACTCGCACGAAAAAAAAAGCCGGAGAAAGAAAAAGGGGTTGATTCGTAGAACCCGTTGGTAGTGGGGGAAATCACGTTTTCGATATTTTACAGCGACACTGAAAAAAACAAAAAAAAAAAGCTCGACGGGCTAAACAAAACAAAAAAGCATCCCTGGAGAAATATTGTGTTATGTTGAAATGGGTACATGTGTTTTGAATGAATCAAATATGAATGTTGGTATTTCGTTGTTTCGTGTAATTGGGGGAAGGTGGGTATTGTATACCTGTGTGCTACCAATTAATAATACTACATACATGTATTTAACGAATGAGTCAGCCAATAACTGCCAATTTTTTTAAATATAATGCCAATTACTTTTATTTTACCTAAACAATGTAAAGTGTGTATGTATGGGACAAAACTTAGGCTATATAATATAAGAAGGTCAAATAAAAGTATCTCATCCCCTTGGTTATGGGGTTATAGCAGTCAACAACTGTTTAGGGGTCAGTGGTTTGTTTCTGGGTTGTGATGTTAATATTATTGATTTACTATTTGTGTACAACATAGTCCTGCTGTTCAGTAAACAAATATAAGCATAAGAGATGTAGGCTTAATTTTTGAATCAAGTCACTTTGCAAGTCGTGTCATCTCATAAATATAAAGATTCAGAGATGAACAGTTATTGAAATATAATTAAATGCATTCGTGTATTTTATCTTAATGCATGTTTAGTTACTTAGTCTATTATCGGATATATTTATATTTTTACTATACTATTTACTATAAAAAACATTGTGATACAAATTGTGTAGTTTGGAATTGGTCAGGTTTGCCAGTGACGAGGAAGTCTGTTCAAACCCTAACCGGGCGTGCTGAGTCTATTTTTTCTAAATAGTTTTACACCCTACCTTCACGTGAATGCTGATACGTTTAATATAAAATTTACCTTACTCATTCCTTCCCTATAAGTGAAGATACAGTATGTGGACTGCCCGGACAGGTAGTAGAGGCGAGCTATTAAGGAGAAATGTTTGCTCAATAAAACCGTTTATTTCTCATAAAATAACGTAGCGCTACTTTTCACCAGCACCGGCGGGCACGCGGTCTAAATGTGAAGCTCATTTGGTATGGGGGGCCTGGGTTTGAATCCCAGTCGTTTGTATTGACGGCGTTATTTTTACTAGATGATTTATCCTCACTCAGCCTCCCCACTGGTGCATTTATTCTCAAATCTACCTACCTCACACTTATAATGTTAACGATGAATAGATAATTATAAAGTCAAGTCAAAAATCGTTAAGAGTGGATTTAGAGAAGATAGATTTTTTCTTTTTACTTTTCAGTAAGCTACCCTTAAATTTATTGTTAAATGTCTAATTTTAAAAATTTCTCGAAGGAATTTTATGAAAAGCCTGTCTAGATACAAAGTTTTAGCTCTATCGGTAAAATGGTTTATGCTCTAGTCCGAGAAAAAAGAGGCAGACAGATAGACACACGGCACACGCTAAAACAACTTTTTCAATTTCATGGGGTCATAAAACGCCAACATTTATCAAAATCTTGAGTTCGATTTTTTTGACTATCAAAATAATTCTTACTTTGAGAAGTCTAAAAAATTTAAAAATAAAAAAAAAATGTAAAAACAAAAATTTAATTTTTCTTTAACCATAACTTGAATCTGAAAATATTTGCTGAAAAAAACATAGCAATAAACTGAACCGATAAACATTTTGGTTCGACTACCTGGTTAAGACACTTTCGTTCACAGCGATTCCTGTTATTTTAACGTCGAGTCGAAATATCTTTTAGGGGGTCACATTCCTTTCTGCTCTCGAGGCAGCCAACGAGGCTTCAGGGCACTGGATGGAAACCATCAATGTGTCAGCAGCCTCACTAATTTGATTTGAACCACTTTCAACTGGGATGTCGAGCAGTCCGAAACTTCACACATACTTTGTTGCGGGCGCCGTCACACAATGCGCGGCTCACGATCATGCGAGGTCGGCTGCAGGGTATGTGAAGAAAAGCCAGTCGAATTGAGAAAACTCAATGGAGACAAAAACACAGGAAGAGATAGTGAACAGCATGTGGAGAGCGAGAGAAAAAATACACTAATGAGGCGTTGAAGAAATTGAAAGGAACTACGGACAAATGAGATATATTGTTTGCAATAAGAAGACCACACAAATTATTATTATTATTGTAGCATACTCCCCGAATATTATACTTTGAATTCTCATTACAAGATAGATCTGTACAATGGTATTCATATAATAATAATAATAATCGTCGGTGGAAAGTTATGGCTACCGCCTTTTCTCGCACTTAACCAAAAACAACAATTATAATCCGCTGTATAGAGTCGGGACAGGTAGCAATTTTGGGTGCAGCTGGAGTCGATAAAAATATACTGACTCCTGCTTCAAAGTAAAAACTTATAAGATTATAGTATTACGTGGTAGCTACATTATTTTGACATTTTATCAAACATTCTAAAAATGGTCGAAATTAAGGAGTGGTTATAATTAAAAGTTAAGACTTAGATAGATTGCTCTAGTTTTTACATATTTTTTTTATTCTTTAGGAACGATATTTGAAATTTTTTATTTTTTTTATTATATATTCACATGTTAAAGAAACTTTCCATGATGCTACTTGTATTGGATTATTTTACTTCAGTAAATTTGTTTACCAATTAAGAGCGTTCACCATAGTAGGCCCAACCAACTCGGCTCCCGGCTTGCATCTGCGTCTGTATGTGCACGCGAGAGAGAGAGAGAGGTATGGGAGTAAAGGGAAATGAAAACACCTACGATATGCCAGAAATGTGTGCAGCGCGTTCGTATTTGAATGATTACTCAAAATTTTCCGCGCTGACGTTGGGAAACAAAGCGACAATATTTCTTGTTAATAACTGCAGTAGCTCCCTATTAAGATATAATAAAGATTTGTGCTTGATGCTTAGCAGTTAAGCCATTCTAAAATGGTCGAAAAACGGCCTTTTCAATGCAGTTTTTATCCAAATATCATTTAATATTTCAAAAATCCTCAGTATTGGAAAATTGTATTAACTATTTTATCTCAATTAGTGATAAATCAGAAATGATCCCCGTGCAATAATGTTCGTGTAAATTTACTATGTCTAGCCGACTGTATCAAAGAGTTGATGCACGCTCTTAAATTAGTTTAACCCTTTATGGAAGAGTTTGAGCCGAACAGTAGAAAAATAACCAACTCCACAGCCTTGATTAAAATTTAAAATACAAGCTAAGCAAATGATACACATAAAAAAACATAAATATTGGCACAGAAAACTATAGATAAATATAAATCTGTGGCTTGGTGCTAAAAGGGCCAATGTCAACTTGTTTCTATTTTCATTTTATTTGATCATAATACATTAAAAGCTCTATATTTTCATATGCTAGAAGGACCAATGTATATGGTATCATATTTTTTACTTATTTGAATCAGATAGACTAATGTCATATCGAATTTATCTGATTTTAGTTGATCAATGAATTGTTAGAGTGGCCAAAGTAGACATTGGCCAAGTGGAAATACATATACCTAAGCCTAGAAAGGCTAATGTCAATTTTGGCCTTTCTTACAACTAAAATCTGGGGAAATTAATAGGGCCTTAGTCACTATCTCGAGTCACTTCCTCCAAATATTGAGAGAGTCAATATGTACAGTGATTGTTGCCCTGGACAAAATCGCAACATTTACGTGTCAGTAACGCTGCTAAATTTACTGTGTGATTTGAGAAAGGAAGGAATAAATAATATCATTGAAATCAACCATAAATTTCTTGAACCTGGCCATACTCACATGGAGACTGATACTATCCATGCATCAATCGAAAAGGTAAAAAAGAGAACGACAGTCAAGATTGATTTGCCGAAAGACTGGGCAAATTTAATTAAACTTATGCCTAGAAAACCCCCTATTTTGGTTGAATTACAACAGGATCAATTCTTCAACTTTCAAAACCTCTTGACTAATCTTTATGTGCATCGAAAAACTAATGAGGAAGGAGAGTCGGTTGAATGGCAAACCATCAAATGGATGCAGTATCGCAGTGATAGCCCTGGTAAAATATTTTACAAACAATCATTTCAATCCGATGAAGCATTTAATACTTTAGATCTATCTCGAGAGAAGATAAAAACACGATCAAGATATTCATCCGACGATGATCCACAAACATTATTGATTCCTTTTCACGAAACACCTATAGCGTTACCAGAAAAGAAGGTTAAGGATTTGATTTCACTGCTCAAGTTCGTACATCCCACAAGTAGGCCCTTCTATGAGTCAATTATTGGAATGGCTAACAAAGAGGATTATTTACCAGATGAAGAAGATGAATTAAATGAAGATTTAGGAATGGTTGAAAATGTTGAGTGAGAAAATTTTAAATTAGAATTTGGTGTTAGATTTTTTACATCAAACAATAAGATTAGCTAATGATGATTATTATTAAATCTATATTTCTCAGGTTCTAACATAAAAGTAATATTTAAACAATTAAATTTAAAAATTATTATTTACTAATGAAGAAGTTAAAGATAGCAAAAAAATGTTTTTTTGAAAATAGAAATTAAGATCTTTAGATAGTTGAATTTGATAATTGATTTGTTTAATACTATTATAAATAAATGATCAATGTTTTCTTATTTATGTTTTAAATATTATTTGAATACAAGGCTCAAATTAATCATATTCCTAGTTTAAATATGTTTTCCTTTAAAATTCAAGAAAATATGAAATAATAAGGTAGTAATTTACTGGGCCAATGTCATGTTTGATTAATTATTATTAATGTATTGATTTATAACTCTAAGTCCTTAATGACCTTGAAACTAAAATTTATATTTTCTAGATGTATGCTTGATGGATGTTAAGCCACAAAAGTTTTAATTTCATTGAGACATAATTGTAGAAGATATTATCACTAGAAGAAATAGCAAAATCTTTGAAAGCCTTTCCTGAAAAATGACGTTTTTTGACATTGTTCCTTTTAGCACCAAGCCACAGAAATATATTACGTTGTTAATGTGTATGTGAAAAGAGTTAAATTAAGTTTATCATGAATTTACGCTATCATCCACGCGCGCGAACACACAAAAACACCCCAGAAGGTGTCATACAGGTCTCAATCTTCAATCTCGCGAATGAGCTCCCTTCCTACCATAATTCGATTTATTTTAAAAGGGGACAGAGTTAATTTGTATGCATCTTTCCCATAACTCTAGTTTTGTTTACAGATATATATGAAATCATATTCTTGAGGATATGAATAATTCAAATTAAGATAGACAATTATATAGATCAAACCAGAATCTCCTATATCAAAAGGTAAAGAAAAGCATATATTCGGCAACATTGGAAGTCAAGTATTCTAGTTTATGAAGTGTAAAATTATCTTCACTCAACACAACATAGTTTACAACATAGCTGAAACAAATAAAATGCCAATATTTTATCAACCTTTAATATCAGTAATATAGTTATGTTAAGCTATGAAAATGATAAAATGAATTAATGTAGTAGTGGCGACCGGTAGGAAATTTAGTTTAAAAATTAGTGACCGATAAGGAATGCTTAATTAGAAATTATAATGAACGAGGAGTGTAGCGTCGTAGAACGTATTTTGTTAAACGTAACTATGAAATAATTCACAAATAAACTATCTAAAAGCAGGGTGGAAAACACTAATATCTCACTAAGGACAAATGCGGGTACATTTCCTCAACAAACAGACACAAACCCAGCACCCGGCCATTAGTTCATCACCATAAAAGGCACCAAATTCCTATTCCAATAGTGTGAATTTTCGAATTTCTTTGACTTGAAGTAAGAAAAGGTACACTTTAAAACCCCTAGATTAAAGTAACCTAGATTAGGTTGTGATAGCTTTAATATTTCAACGGAATGCTTTACAACGTAAGTATCAAATCCCTAAAGGAAATGTAGTACTCTACAATTTTCTTGTTTGATATTTTTTATTAAATTTATCATAATAACTACACTAAAATTCGTGGACAAAAAAAAAGTTAAAAAATGAAAAATTTTGAAAAATAAAAACTAAAATTGATAGCCAAATTAAGTGTTCTTACATTTAAATAAACATACAAATTTATACAATGAGTAGGTTCTACATTTTTATTTTTATTCACTTTGGACGTCTGAGCCACAAATGGGAAAATCAAAGGTACCCTATTTATTTTCAAAGTGGCAGCCGAAGCACGTGTTTCAACGGATCAGGAGTTTTAGGTTTTGTGTTTGCAATGGGTATCTAAATATTTGTACCGAAAATCAGTTAATGGGTATTATTTTTATTAGACAACTTGTGAATGTGGGGAATGCCAGGCCTCCACCGTGGTTCGGATTCCACGTTAAACTGTAGGTCCTCCATTTCATCTCACAATCACCCTACCATTACGCATTAGCGTAAGTGCGAATAAACCGAACAGGTAGTAAGACGCGGTGCTAATAATAATATTTATAATAATAATAATTATTATTATTATTAAAATCAACTTAATCTAAATTAATTATTGCTACAGAAATGTTTATAATTGTGTAAAGAGGAGTAGCTAGAAAATATTACTTGAGTGTTATGAAATGCAGTCCATATTTTAATCATAGTTAATTAGATACCATGAATGTTTGAACAAATAACATAATTCCTTTCCCTGTACCAGCTATTTGCAAATTTATTCAACTCAGGGCACGCTGAACAAGGCGATAAAATTGTCAAGACACACCATCAGTTTTTCTAGGAGTATTTTTATCAATAAATAAAGAGTGTTAGGATTGTTTTTAAAAATGCACTAGCTATGTATGTATGTATGTATGTGTAGCACTTAGCCCAAAGGCTGGTCAGATCCTCAACAGTTCCGCCGTAATCTATAAAGCCTAGGCAGCACTAAAGAGTCGTAATAGAGAAATTAGGTTTTAGGTAGTTTCCCGTTGCTTTACTCACTGAACTAGAAGGTATTATATTATTATTTTTTAAATAATGTAGATTATGGATTTAAAAGGATTCATATTTACTCTTCAAAATTTTTCTAGCATCTTTTTAATCTTTACCCAAACTCCCACGGCACACCGGTTGGAACGCGATAAACGCCCACAACAGTGGCGACACGGTTTAAGGCATCAACTCACAGTATAGTGGGTTGCCCATGATGGGGAGATCGAAGTTTGAATCTCCACCGGGTGTAATGGATGTGTTTTTCCACAATCATTTATTACTGTTTTTTTCCCCCTTGCCTTCTCGCCAATCCAGGTGTATTTTTTAAAAATTATACTCGTGTTAAAACGTGTATTGTAAAAAGAATATCAAATTTATAAATGTTTTAAGTTCTTGATTAGAATAGAAAAGAAAAGAAATCGAAATCAGCGCGGATGGAAGACACAAAATTTTTATGTTTCAAATAAAAGAAAATCAAGAAATAAAATATATTGATTTATTAAATTAGTAACACGCAAATGAATTGCTTTACAGATTCCTTAATGTTTAATTTAAACGATGACGAATAAATATGTTTAAAGTGTTTTCGAACCAAAGACTTTCAAATCATTACATTCAATTAAATGTCTTTCATGTTATGTTAATAATTGCTGTTTCGCAAATATATGATATCTCATTGTTAAAACCAAAATTAGAATGGTTGTCAAACACTCATATTTATTTTAATCTTTAAAATCAATGTTTCGATCAAAATTTCGTATAAAAGCAGTCTCGCCATTTATGGACAAGATTTCAAAAACGAAGAAAAACTTACATAAACTAAAATATATGTTGTTTAGTGTTCTTTCAAACGAGGTTTTATAAAGATCTAGGTTCAAAAACCTCATTGCTAGTGTTAATTTCGTGCAATGATATAAAGGCCATCATATCATACAGTCGAGGTAGCTAAATATAGTTTATCGGCGCCTTGACTTGCTTATGTATAACTAGAGATCAGAGCGAAAATAGTCAAGCATAACAGAAATAGAGAGAGCGAGAGAGCAGAAAGAGGGTAAAGAGAGGAACCTTCATGCAGGAGAATAAACAGAAAGGGAGAGAGACGAATGAAGGAAGAAAAAGAAAGATGAGATATAAAGAGACAAAACAGAAAAGAAATGCAGAAGGAAACAATTGAGGGGGTCGGGGCAAAAGCACGATAGCTCTCATAGATTTATATGGTATATTTTCACTAGTTATAAAAAAAATATTAAAATATTTGTAGTTCAAGAAGAAAGTTACCAGAAATCTCTGTTAACACATTTTTTCATAAAATTAGGGTTATCATGTTTTGACCCCGACCCCCTTTATTTTGAAAGACAGTGGAGTAAAAGATATGAAAGATTCCTAAAAAAAGAAGGGAGATGGTTGGAGAAGAGAAAATGAAAGAGCAATAGGCGAAAAGAGAAAGAACGAGATAAGTAAAAGAAGGCAATACAAAAAAAAGGGAAAAGTTACACACGGAGAAAGAGAAATAGGTATAAAAATAAAAATAAACGGAAATAAAATTAGCCAATAAAAGGGAGAGATAAATATTATAAGAAATAGAAGGGAGGGAGAAAAATATGAAGATAAAGAGATGCGGTGAGATAGATATAATGAGAGATGGGAGATGAAAATAAGACACTCAGATAGATGAGAAAGATATAGTAGGAGAAGGAAAGAGTTGAACACAATCGGAGAAGATGCGTAGAAAAGTAGTAAGAGGAGAACATAGAAAGAGGAAGGGAGGTTAAGATAAGTTGACGTCAAGAGCCCACGGGTGAACTCTCTCGCTCGCACACTGCTCAAACAAAGCCGTCACACCAAACTTTGTGCCTGTCTACATACTCGACAACATCGCGGGCATAGTTTGGTCGCAGTTTCCCTTGTAACATACACTCGGTTCTAAGTCGCAAAGTGTCATGAATCTTTGTGTCTACCAACTTGACAACCACTTAGTTGGATAAACAAACATACGACTGTGTACAGTACTTATGCAGTGTATAATGTGCTTCGTACAAAGGATTTATGTAAAATAGTACCATATTTGTGCCCGCTTATACGTATAGCCTTAATTAAATACCACAGCCTCTTCAATTAAATTGAAACAAGTTGCAAGATAATTCTCGAAAGAAAATAAACAAATAAATACAAATCACTTACATGGATATCATGTCAAAATAAGCTTTATGAACAAAATAAATGGAAATAGAAGAAGTGTATATGACAAAACCTTAATAAAGATATATCAGTACAAGGTTGATGTTTCTCAGTTTATTAACAATTCTAAACAATGTGAACATAATAATTTAACAAGTTCGTGCAACGTAGAGGATTTTTTTAAACAGGCCTTTATTTATACCTGGCGGAATGACTTAATTATAAATGAATAGGAACAAAATAATGTTAGTGGCCGTTACGTATTAGAACAGGAATGACTAAGAGAAAGAATAGATCGGAATGGAAACTGAACTGGTATTCGCCTGGAGGGAGGATGAAAATTAGTAAATGGAGGTGAACTAGTTTAGTGACACGTTCTTCTTAGTGAGATTCAATCATAAAGTTAGAGCATTACGTAAAGAAATGTGATCTGTAGCTGTTAACTTTGATAGAAAGTATCAATACCTATGAAACTATAGTAAACCTATGATAAAATGCTTTCATTACTAACGGCAAAATAAATGTTATTTATTTTCAAATAGTCTTTTTCCGCTAGAATTCTTCTACCTTGGATCGTTATAATATAAATAATCTTACACAGCATTTCGAAACGTTATTAAATCTACTTTAAATAAATTCATAAGCAAATTCGTGTATTGCGTATCTACCCCTTTAAAGAAATATTAAAAATTCTTGGTGGTGTATATTATTTTAGCACCTCGTCTTACTACCTGTTCAGGCTCACCCGCATTTGCGTGGAGGAAGTGTTGTAACGATGTTCCAAACAACAAATATCTAAAACCAACAACCCGGTAATATGAAGGCTCTACACTCGCCAAGTCTCACCAAGTCTGATCGAGACCTCTCCCCGTCGAATGGGACACACACGCACGCAACAACACATCCACTCCCATGGCTTGGATAAAGAAGACTGACTGAGACGCGAACCAAATCAGCGCCTCGCCCAGCTCCTACAATCTAGTTGTCAACATGACTTCGCGAACATCCGGTTCTGGGATGTTCGAGCTTGGCCTAGTAATTACTGGGATGTCCGCGATACGCCCAGAGCGCTAGTCTTCACCCTTCTTTTTGTTCTATGTGTTTCCCTTCCTCTCCCCCTCTACTGAGAACTTCTAAGACCTGTTTATGCTATATAACGGCAGGTGTCATTTTGTATGGTACTCATTGTATCACTGGCTCTTACCAGGTGAGGGCGCTAATTTATAACTAATATTTGGGGATATTAATCAAAATTCTCTTTGGCTTTAAATATGGGGAGGAAGATTATTCTAAATTACTGTTTGGCGCTTCTTTTCATGTTATGAATGGGGATTTTAATTTGGTTTGACGTGGGTGAACCACGGTTTCATGATAGTAACTTTCTAGGGGAATTTTTGTTAGACTTAGTACACCTTATTAACTGTAGGGAGGTGCGCCCGAGCCTTTATCTTAGCGAATCTTAGATATAGTTTAATATGATCTTGGGTATTTTTAGACGATATAAGTTCACTTAGTTATGAAGGTATTTTATATGGAATTGTTAGATTAGGTTATCATGAGCGCAACGGGAGTTTGCGGAACTTATTGTACACTTCTAAGACTTATTTGTAATTATTAGGTTATGCTTCGTTACTTAGGATTAGCACTCAACGGCCATTGTTGAGATCTCTGTTTATAATATTCGGCCGCTAAATCATGTATATATCTATAGGAATGTAAAGCTAAACTTTATGAGCATTTTATCTTATATATTTAATTTATACTTCAGTTAATGCCATGTGCTCTTAAAACTAAATATGTCAGTCATCTTGTGTTTATGGATGTAAGCGCGCCCTTGGGCGGTAAATTCGAATCTAGACATCAAACATTCACTTTAACGATCCCCCTGTGGGGCGGTTAATATTTTGTAAGTCATAGTGGCTCAGTCAATATTTTGCCAGACTAAGCGTAGGCTCATTAAGCCATTAATGTACTATTATACCAACTATATCATTGTAAGTTAACTAACTGAAATAAAAAGTATGTTTCTCTTGTGACCTCATGGTTGTTATTTGAAGCACTCTTCCTGCGCTCAATATGAGCGTCACAGTGTCAAGGTGAACACTCTTAAGAGTTGTCTTTCTTCCGATATATATGGTTAAGTGTCAGAAAAGGCAGTAGCCTTAACTTCGCCATTAAAGTCGATTATTATTATTATTATTATTATACCATAAAATCAGCTATCAAACCTAAATATGGAATTCATCCGCAGCAAGCCGCAGATCAATTCAGCAGTAATATTCAAGACAAGCGCCGTACCGGGTTTTGAGGCTTGGCACGAGCGGCCTCAAGCTGGCAAGTTTAAGTTTGGGAGGAAGGGGGAGGCATCCCTGCAGTGTGGGGCGTTTCACTGTCAGCTAGAAACAGCCGTGACGTGTAAACCATAACCGTAAGCCACAGTTAGGTGTCTTGCCAACTGCAGCATGTGACATGAAGGAATTTCCCCGGAGAGCGAGCGAACATGACGGCTTGTTACACACCGCGCAAATTCTTGCACTCAAGTTTTGATTGGCAGGGGGTGGGGAACAGAAGAATTGTATTTGTGAGGGTCCCATAATGTCACAGAGTTATTGTTATTATTCCAATTTGTGGGGGTTGTTTGTGACAATCCTTATTGAATGACTAGCGTTAAACCTCGTCAGTATGTAGGATTGATCTAAATCACTTGTTCCTGGATTAGTTCCAGGTGCCTTCAGCCAGAAAGGTTAAAATCAGCCGAAGAACACTATCATGAAGTAGTAATAATAATAATAATAATAATAATAATAAGACGGTGGTTGTCATGTTATTGGGAGGTGGTATCAGTGATGGTTGTAATTTGATGAAAATGGTAATAATGGAGATGGTGGGGGTAGTGATTGTTGTAATGTGATTGCAGTTCTGGGAATTGTTGTAGTGATTGTTGTGGTGTGGTGGTTGTGGTCTGGTGGTTGTGATAAATGTGGTGTGATGGTAGTGATTGTTGTTAAATGATGGTAGCGATAGTTGTGGTGTGATGGTAGTGATTGTTGTGGTGTGATGGTAATAATAGTTGTGGTGTGATGGTAATGATAGTTGTGGTGTGGTGTGGTGTGATGGTAATGATAGTTGTGGTGTGGTGTGATGGTAATGATAGTTGTGGTGTGATGGTAGTGATTGTTGTGGTGTGATGGTAGTGATTGTTGTGGTGTGATGGTAGTGATTGTTGTGGTGTGATGGTAATGATAGTTGGGGTGTGATGGTAGTGATAGTTGTGGTGTGATGATAGTGATTGTTGTGGTGTGATGGTAATGATAGTTGTGGTGTGATGGTAGTGATTGTTGTGGTGTGATGGTAATGAT
>CABEEJ010004382.1:0-65311 GCA_901482245.1 Timema douglasi
AAAAGATGAGTTTACATTATATTAACTGAAAAGAAGAAATATTATTATATTTACTTTAAAATATGATCGCGAATATTAAAAAGACAAGAAAAATCCATATCATTACAGACTCAAACTCAGATTGTGCCCGGGAGATACTGAGCTCTTACAGACACAAGTAAAACTACTTCTAGAAAAAGAACATAAAACAATATAGTTAACAAATGAAGCATATTGCTCTCTTTCTCGCACATACAGTGCGAGGTTTTTTCTTTAATTATTGCGAGAGCTGTAAACAAGAAAACTTAATGTTATTCACAGTAGCCTGCTTGCACGTGTACGGAAATAAAACAGCAAAAGTACAGTCAGCCTAAATAAAATTGACACGACCTAAATTTAAATGAACTAGAAATCAATTCAAAAAATGAGAGCGTTACAAGATTATTGAAATTAAAATAGTGTCAAAATATTTCTGCCTTCGCCTTCCACCCACCGTCTGCCCTCTTAATACCTCTCGTCCCACTCCCTAAGGATTCCTACATCAATCAGTACTTATAAAATATGTAAAAGCTTTAAAAATAGCACACATCCTAACAATATAGCTTAGAATAAACCCAAGATTTTTTTATGTTTCATTTCTTACTATAGGTTACTCGTTCGGCTTATAAGCATAATTTTAAACTAACAAGTCGTACCCAAACGAATGAGAGATTGCTTAAGTCATCTTTCCTTTTTCTTATTCTTACCCACTTCGGTGGCCGCGTGTTCTAAAGCGCTACTCTCGCGTTAGACTAGACTGCAGAAGTCGAGGAGATTGGGGTTCAATTCCAGTCGGGTGCACTGAGGGTGGTTTTCCTAAATGATTTTCCACTCTCCTTCCACGCACATTCAGGTTCACTTCCTTTCAACTAAACCTTCCTCATCCCAAGCCATTAGTGTGATTAGCACATAGGCGTATAGCCCCAAAGGGTAGTAAGACATGGTGCTAAAAAAAAAAATATTTCTTTCTTGTCCAAATTACAGGGTTCGTAACAAGGCCCAGCCCAAGTTCAAACATTTTGTGATTTTCGTGCAAAGTTATAGCTCAATAATATTATTTTAAAAAAACTCAACCTTTTTGTATGAGATCAGGAACCCTGTCACAATAATGTCTATCTACTAAAATAGATAATATATTGATAAATAAATATTTATTTCGGCTTCGTTATTGATAATTTGTAGGCTTTTGTGTGATAATACTTTTTTTTTTAATTTAGTCTGCTTGGTAGAAATAGAGGAATTATTGACGTCGAGATAAATGGCAGATTATTTGAATTATGTCTACCATTTTGAATAATTTTCAAGTTTGATATTTTTGAGCACATTCTCAATGTGTTAGGTTTTATTTAATTATTTATTTTAATTGCCAAAATAGATTCGTGATAGCTAAATGAATCACCTTCGAAAAGAACCGTTTCACATTGTAACCAAATACAGTTGATTTTTGTTTTATTACTTGGACCTAAATTAGTTTAATTGTATTATTTAACAGCAGAGGAAGTGCACTTGATATCCTTTTTTGAGATTATTTTGTAAAATAAAATTAAATGTCTACTAATATCAAACAAGTTATTGGGAAAACTCGTGCAACTTAAGTGTCTTGCACTTGAAAAGAGCGTGCTGTCGCAAGTTTGAAAGGTTTTGTGACGTATGTTTGCTCTAAAATATCAATCAGTGAAATGGTTTCGTGATAGTTTAACTTGATTAAATACATAACCGTCAAGATAAATTATTGCGTCACTAGGTTAAGTTTCAACTCTCATCAAATACACACCAGCTCAATATTTGTCCCAACGACTATGTAATCAGGAAGGATTTCTGCTTCACTAGATTGAATTTCATTCCTCGTTAAAGATGTATATTAAACAGATCAATAATGTAACCCAGTCCAATATTATCATTTATCAATGTTGTGTTATTAGGCTGCATTTAAGTCCTCTATACTATCGTGAAAATCGTTCTGGTTATTATTCACCCGAAGTCAATATTATAGCTTCTACATCATTAGTTTATAATTAACTCCTCGTTTTCGATATATACGTAGGTCAATACTTTCCCCAATACATTATAATTATTGGGATGATTGCTGCGTCATTAGGTTTCATTTAAATTCTCGTGTGTGAAATATACACAGCTCAATACTTTACCGAAAACCAATATAATAATAAAAGATTTCTATGTCATTAGATTTGATATAAATAAGCGTTTCATATTTATATTTCAGTCTGCCCAACATAACATGTTCTCAACACAATACCGTCAATACATTTTGTTATTATTGCGTCATAAGATTTTGTATCACTCCCCGTATGAAACATTTACACAGACCTAAGTAGACTTAAGTCAATTGAGCAAAGATTTACCTATGAATTTGAAGTTGAACTTTACCTCATTTGATGACTTTTACCTCTGATTTGAGTTTTGACGCTTTAGCTGACCTTTTGACAAAATTGGTCCTTTTGGCCTAGATTTTACATTTGAACGAGTATGCTTTGACATTCCTTCTAGGTGTTAGTGACAATGGGACAGCTACACTATGATTAAAAACTGTTTGAAATAAACAAACTGTTAAAATCCATATACATTATTCTGACAATATTTTATATGTATGCATTTAATTATCTTAACCCTCTTTTTTAGCTGCACCATAAATTAAGTTTGATGGTAATGTAATTATTGGAGATAGTACAAATAATTAATTGTATGAACCTAATTATTGAATCCAACCCACTTTGGTGGTCATGTGGTCCAACGCGCCACTCTCAAAGTTGACTAGACTGCCTATGACTGGGAGAATGAGGTTCGAATCTAGGAGGGGTGTACTAAGGATGATTTTACAGAATGTGTTTCCACTCTCCCTCCACGCAAATGTGGTTACACATCCTCTAAATATAACTTTCCTAATTCATAAAGCCACTAGCGTAATTAGTGCATAGCGTATAGCCCAAACGGGTAGTAAGACACTGTGCTAAAAAAAATTAAATTTAGCTTATCAATTTGCTATAGATAATTTTAATTTTAGAATATATAGTTATTAGCGTTAAGCTCATGTTGACTTTATGTTATTAGATGTTCTATTGATCAATTATAATTATAATACTCATTTTTAGTTTATAATCTGAACTGGTAGTGAAACGTGGTGCTAAAACATAAAAGTTAAATATTAATTTTTAATTATAACATTTGAAATCACTACCTGTAATTAATAGATTATTAAAGAAGTAACACTAAAAATATCTTACAAATAACAAGAAATATATAATTTTAATACTAAAAACTGTTTTCATATTTATAAAAAATATGTAATTTCGAGAGAAAATTCACGTTGAATGTTGAAAACTGGAATCACGTAGATCTAAGTTGCAAGTATGAGGGTGCTATGGTTTTTGCTACTAAAATGCTGTGTAATTAAAAAGTATTTTTTAACGTTTCAACAGGTTATAAAGAGGAACATTGAATAATATTTTTTTAAAAGAAGCCCTTGTTTGAAGGGAATATAATGAATTAAAAAATTAATAAAATAATAATATTTGCGAATACTTTCTGCTTTTTACAGTGTGCATGCAAAAAAACATATTATTATTTTTTTAATGAAGCCTTATATTTATTTCACAAAGACAAGGTATAGTTTTAAAATAATGTTATTGGTACTGGTAACTATTTACATTGTAATGGTTAACTCATCTAATAAAACGGAATTAAAACTTTAAAAATATTTTTTAATCACTTTATTTTTTACCACCACGTATTCTACATGTTCAGGCTATACGCATATGTACTAGTTACACTGATGAGGTAGGGATGAGTAAGGTTGAATTTAGAGGAAATATACTCGCATTTGCGTGGAAGGAGAGGGGAAAACGATTTTGGAAAAACATCCTCAGTACACCCGACCGGGATTCGAACGCAATATACTTGTCATATGAAATCTAAATTATTAAGAGAGTGACACCTTAGACCATGTGGCCACTGAGGCAGGTTGTTATTATTATTAAAATTATTTTATCTATTAGCGACTTATTTTAACTTAGCTTAACTTTAAAACAAACACAATGGTCATCATTTTCAGTTAGTAAATAAACAAAATGTAACAGATATATATTTAATCCTTTTTAAATATTCTACTTCATTTTATTTTACGATGAAGCATACCGCTATTATGGTTTTGAACCCAGTTAAGACACCGTCATGAAACTGTCTTAACATTAAAGTCCTGTTGAAATAGCCATTGAAATCTCACAACGAATAAGCTTTAAGTTTGGTGATTTCCGTGGTTGTGTGTTCTAGTTTAATTATTATTATTATTATTATTATTATTATTATTATTATTAGCACCGCGTCTTACTAACGTTCGGGTTACACGCACTTACGCTAATGTGTAATGGTAGGATGATTGTGAGATGAAATGGAGGACCTACAGTTTAACGTGGAATCCGAACCACGGTGGGGGCCTGGCATTCCCCACATTCACAAAATGTCTTGTCAGAGGTGAACTAGAATATACCTAGTTTAATTGAGCAGGTTAGTTACTATCGGTTTATTTTATAATCTTAGTTAGGATCTTGTTTATAATGACCAAGGTCACAGGATGGAAACAGTAATAGATGTAAAAATTCAGATCGTGTCCGATTCTGTAAAACATTTTTGACTGCTAGAAAAATCATTAAAACCATGTTTAAAAAGTGATATGTCAAGTCATGTCATCTACAGTTGCCAATTTTGATAAATACTATAAAAATATCTATAGAATAAGTCTAAAAACAAAGTGAAAAGTTTGTATTCTCAAAAGGTTCCCTCCTACTACTATAGCTTGGTTCTGGAACAAACATAAGCCAGGACAATTAGTTTGCTGTCCAATGGACGATAACAAGCCTGATTTCACATTGATACGGTTACATACCTTACGGCTGTTGTTTATAAATCGAATCCTGTCTCATTACATTGAAGAGGTTATCTTGAAATGGCAACCACCTAGATCTGGGGTGGGCAGCCCTGTCGCCAATCGTCACAAGTGGCGAATGCTAGTTTACCAACTCTCAGGGTAGAATAAACTTTTTCCTGACGTTGTGTGCTTGTGGTAACTTGATTCTTCATATACATTGAGTTCAAATATCCATCCAATGTTCATGTAACGTGTCACACAAAAATATTGTGAAAATTCGCATATGTATAGCATTTTTCATCCGAACAATGTTCATTATTTGTGTAGGAGATGGTTGTAGATGTGTACTCAAAGTGTACAGGTTTTAAATAAACGTGTTCAAACAGTGTTTTGTTTTAAATGTTCGATTGAGCAACCTAATTTCTCAATTTTTCAGGATGTGGTGAATTTAACTTCTCATTCACCACACCTGTGGCTACATTGAAAAATATGTTTCTCACCTGTGACATAGATCAGCGTTTTTCAACTGGTGTGCCGCGAAGGGTCAGTACAGTAGGTGTGCCACGGAAATTTTGGAGATGACAAAAATTAAGCGAGAAATGATTTGAGTAATGAAAATAAATCTTTTTAAAATCATTGAGTAACATTGTTTTTTTTTAATAAAACAAATATTTTAATTTTTCTATTAAAGTGTTAATGTTTAAAATAATCCTAAAACTAGTTTTTAAATGATAAAAACTCTCATTAAAAAAAACTGTTTGTTTGCCTAGTACAATTTTAGCGGCTTGTTAACTGTGCCGTGAGTTGAAAAAGGTTTAGAATTGTTGACCTAGATTATACGTTGTGTGGTAAACTAACTTTGAACCATATTTACTTTTATAGAAATTTGACGCTTGCATTGTTGTGTGCGAACGCTAAGAAGTCAACCTCATCTGGTCTGATTTTCCAATGTCGGGGAGGTTGGGATTCAAATTTCCTCCGGGTGTACAGAGAATGGTTTCCTCAACATTTTACCTCCCCTATACCATTTACCATGTATTAATTTGCATTTGTATCTAGAATCAGGTGATAACACTTGGGCGTTTGCAGTATTTGCAGCATTTCAGTGCGCAAGTTATAAGTATAGGTACAGTAGCCCCATGGATTCTTTGGTGCTGACTGACAGCTCACAGCTGACAGCTAAAAGCTTTGAAAAGTTACCAGACCAAATCATGTATCCCTACGCAGAACCATATGATTTTCAAAAACATGTGTTTAGCAGCTGTCACTTCTGACGGTCAAAATTTAGGTACATACCTAAATGTTGACTGTCATAAGTCAGCTGTGAGCTGTAAGTCAGCACCAAAGAAGCCATGGGGCTACTGTATATACGATTTAACCATAAATGCCTATCATGGGTGAAGAACATCAATAGCTTATAGACATTTTCATTATAAGGAAAACATGTTTGAAAATAATCCTTAATTCGTCTTCAAGTTACATTTTCGAACATTTTTGATTTACATACTTAAAATCAAATTTCCTAAAATAAATGTACAGTACACTTAGTTTATCCTGAAAGGGAGTGGACTTACCTTGACTGATTGCACTAGGGTGCAACTTACAATATAGTAGCATAGTGTTACCCGTCAAGGTAATACCGTCACCTTTCAGAGTAAAGTGAGTGTACACAAGAAACTAACTCATTCAAATTTGATGGCATCAGGTCCAATCCAGATTATCTGTAATCTATAATATTGTCACTGTTAAGGATGTAAAATACTGTACATACGTAAAATTACATGTAAATAACACATTAATTTACGGTATTTTACATTATAAATAATTAGATGTTATTTTCTGGAGCAAACAAAAATAGATTAATGCCTACAGCTTGTTTTTAAAAATGCTACTTTTAACAGCAACCACAGTACTGTACTTTACATGACATGATTGTAATCGTAGTTTTACAGTTGATATGATTGGTTTTCTAATCGAAAGGCTGTGTTTAAAAAATCTGACGATTGCGATTCAGGTAAATTGGTTTCAAATGCTTTAGAAAGTAAAAACATTGAATCTTTTTCACACAATAAAACTTGCTTATTAATAATTGATTTCATAATAACTTACAAAGTGTTCGAGGAACCTTTAATTTCGTTCTTTTCTATTTACTTATTGATCACTATTAGGATATCAGGGGGAATATAAGTTGATGGTTATCAGTACCTTAGGGTGAAAATAATTACTTGAACGATCGTTTTTAAGATTAATAGGAGTGTTTATGGGGTATATTAACGTAGTGTAGTAGGGGACGTGAGAAAATATAAGTGTCTTTGAAGTTTTTATAGCAAGACATTATTTTGGCCCAGAGAAATCAAATCCTGCTCCAGTAGAAAGATATAGCTTAATTGTCTTCACATGTTGATATCAACAGTTTTTGAATATCTATCAAGGGTGTCATTGAATGTATTGACAACATTTTCTCTTCACTTAAAAAGTGGTATCTAATGCCGCTCTGCTTATGACATATATGCAAGAACTGTTAATATAGCCCTGTGTAGAAAATTAAACTATCTTTCTACTGGAGTACTATTTTATTTATTTTGGTTAAAACAAGTTTTTTTATTTTAAAAAAAAACCTGCACAAATATTGGCCTTTTTTCGCGTTCTCTTCAAACCTCTCCACCTTAAAAGGACTGCAAATCACTTTAAGGATCACTTTGGTGTGTCTAACAATAATGGTATTAGATTTATTTAACTGGTGAGTGGTTTATAAGGACCAAATCTAAGGTTAAACTCAAGGCAAAAGTAATTGATGAAATTAAATCTTAGGTAGAGCAAATAATTCTTCTTTGAAGGCCAAAGCAGGATATTTAAAGTATAATTTGGAGTTAAACTATTAACTAAAAACTCCACTTACCTTTTCATCAACAACATGAAGAATTCTTTGGTGTTCATTGGCTTTAAGTGGTCGCACTCTAACAGCCACCTAAAACAGTAAAATAAGACAATAAAAACACAAGCAAAAATAACGAAATCAAACATTGAAAAATAATTAAAAGTTTAAGAACTAATAGTTAGTAACTATTACAAAAGTGAACAAAGCGTATATCTAAATCATTATATATATGCGAATTTGATAAAAATTATGAAAATCACCCTCAAATAAATTGCACTATAATTAGTACAAACAAATTCATAATTATGTTCGGTGGAAAAAAACTCTAAAGTCAAGAATACGAGAAGAGAGCCCGATTCGGTGACCACGTGGTCTGTTCGATCCCGATTGGGCGCAACTGAGGGGGGTTTCCCCCTAAATGGTTTCCACTCTCCCTCCATAAAAATACGGGTTCACTTCCTCTAAATTAAGTCTTCCTAATCCATAGCCCATTAGTGTAATTAGTACATAGGCGTATAGCCTTAACCGGTAATAAGACGTGGTGTTAAAAAATATATAGATTTGGTTTTCTTTCTCATGCGTAATACAAATTGCACTACACAGAAAATTAAAATTTAAAAAAGTCAAATTAATGTATATAATATCAAACCCTTGATAAAAATATGTATGCATTTCTTATCAACACCAAAACCTCTGTAATTAAATAGATTGTACTTATGTATTAATCCCCGTCACGCGTAGTTATTATTACCATCATTTATAAAAAATATATATATAAGAAAACATCATTAATATCAACCTGAGGGTTCATACAGTTAGCTAAAAAGATCAATCTTTGAAAGTTTCATACCTTCTTCAAATAAAAAAGACACATGCCTAAGGTATTTGTATTATGATAATTTTATACTGAATAGCAAGTTACGGGTCATGAGTAGATCCTTGGGCGTACCACAAATGTTAGAGGAGGATTTAAAAAAAATATTATATTAATAAAAATGTATTTCTAAATATAATACAAACAACATAATGTGTTCACCCACTTAGGTAGACACACGTACAAAATGGCAGGTTCTTCTAGTTTGATTGGTCGTTGACGGGTAGAATAGGTTCTAATCTATGCCGGGTGTAGTGAGTGTTTTTTCCTTAATAGTTTTCCACTCACCCTCCATGTGAATGAGAATATATTTTCACAAAATTAATCCTACATACTTTTTTTGGTGTAACTAAATGTTGATAGCTCGGATGCGTAGGAAAAAGTGGAAAAAAATTACTTTTAAAAATAGTTTTTTTTTAGTTCATTCAAGTAGTTTCGAATACAAAGTCTACTTTTGAAAGCTCGCTAAGCTATCGTTTGCAACCAATCTCTACCCTTTTTTAGAATACAATAAATATTTTAAGTAGTGGTTTGTACGTACTGAGGCAAAATTAAAAATAGAACAAATCTGTCTATGAAAGCTTGATGTTTTCAACTTGCACTGAAACATAGTATATAAAATGTTATTTAGGGCAGTTGTCTCTTATAAATTTTGAGCCTAAGAGAGTTTATAGGGCTTAATTAAAAAGAGCATGTATTTCCCAGCTATTAAGGACGGCCTTTCCTCAATAACAGTAAAAAGGATAAAGTTAGAGGGTAGTGTCAAGAGTAGACCCGCCTCTTAACATCAGGAATATAATTTTCTAAATAGGGAGGCTAGGATCAAGAAAAGCCCACAAATCATAGAAAGCAGGGAATAACCTTTGTTGGGCCAGAATCATGCGCCGCATATAGGCTACCCTATTTACGGTAGGGACAGCCGGTAACCGACAGCTAGGAAAGGCTACCATATCAACTCTCATGTATCCATTCGTCAAACCGTAAGATCTTCCAGACCATATGTTGATTTTTATCACTTTAGGTATTCAAAACTTTCACAACAAACAATTTGTTTTTAAATATGATTTTCTTTTAACCGTTTATTTTTATTAGCACCGCGTCTTACTACCCGTTCGGGTTATACGCACTTACGCTAATGTGTAATGGTAGGGTGATTGTGAGATGAAATGGAGGACCTACAGTTTAACGTGGAATCCGAACCACGGTGGAGGCCTGGCATTCCCCACATTAACCGTTTATTACATCGTCTTCTAGTTGTCAGTCGCCATCACTCTCAATAATATTTAGCACCGCGTCTTACTACCCGTTCGGGTTATACGCTTTAAGTACTAATTACTCTAATGGATTAGGAATTGGAAAGGTTGAAATAGAGGAAGTGAACCCGCATTTGCGTGGCGGGAGAGTGGAAAACCATTTAGGAAACACCCCCCTCAGTTCACCCGACCGAGATTCGAACCTCGATCTCCCCATCCTCGGTGGTCGAGCTCAACACGACAAGCGCGTTTGACAACTACGCCACTGAGGCGGGTATCACTCTCAAGACTAATGGACTCTTATCTCATCCCCATATAGTTAATAAATACAACATATTTTGAAGGGGAGTTGGTGTAGTGACTACAAATTTGAAAGTTGAGCAAAAAAGTGGGTAAGTCTTAAAGGAGTTTAACTAATATACCTAAACCAACAAAATCGGGGGAAATAAAAATAAAAGAAATACTCAATTAGACCCAAATGGTCCTATGTAACACATCTATTTTATAGCCAAATAGAATACTTGTATCCTTGGCACCCCCAAAACCTACCATAAGCCTCTCCATGGCTGACTTGGGTGGCTGCGATGGGGTGCTGACCGTACTGGAAGATGTCGACTGGGTCATGGTCCTCGTGGGTATTGAACCACGACCGTTCACACTGTTACCACCTTCTCCACTGGTGCTGTAATCCGTTATCAGCATAAGATGACTAACCGAACAAGACAACCCTAACACGGCCTCATGACTTTTGTCTCGACTGACCAAACCTGGCCTTCTTCACCCATTGACCAAAGAAACAGGTCAACAAACAAAAGGGCTTGGTTAATTGTCAAATCAGTCATAGTTTGACGGGGGAGGGGGGATATAGNGGGGATATAGTGTAGTACCATTAGCTTAATCTGTCGGTATTGTCTCGCTACCTGTCGTTTATTTGTTCCACACGACTTGATAAATGTCCATAAAAACTACTAATTCTAGCTTTGGTAAAACGCACTGGGTGGCTCATCCGATGAAATACAAATTTGTTTTTAATTACTGTAAGTACTTTTTGAAAGCTTTAACGGGTAAAATGTTATACAAAGTAGACACCAACACAAACTGTCAACTGGTGTGCTTGTTTTGTAGCTATGAGGTCAATATCAAATTTGAATAATTATTAGCAATATCTTCACACAATCTTCATTTATTTTCTAACAAAACAACCGCACTGGTATGCATGCTGACAAAAGCGTCAATCTCAACTAATCTGATTCACTAGTGACAGGGAGGTCGGGGCTAGAATCTTGGTTTGCTGAGTTTACTCGGGTGTTTATTCCTATAGTATTGCCCATTCTCCCTCCACGCAAGTGTCGGTACACTTCCTCTGAATTCTAACTTATTCGTTCCTACACCTTTAGTGTGCATAAATATGTGAACAGTCCGGACTGGAAGTAAGACGTGGGGCACTCACAAAAGAAGAATTAACATAAGTCAATATTTGAAGTATTTTAATGTTGATACTACTCCATAACCTGCAATTGTTTACTGTCCACGATTTCTCTGAGCTGAGGTATAAAAGCGACGGCGACCGCCCGGTGCTGTGGAGACGCCGCTACTGACCAGCGCTCACTGAGTGCTAACAGGAAGGACTGCACGAAACCAAGAGCCTTGTTGCTTTCATCGATCGCCCTCATTCCACCAGTGACTCACACCGCCACTCTTATAGTCATTAGAATCATCAGCAACGTTCATATTAGTTGATATTTACTAGCGTAGTTAGCCAAGTGCTTGTGCGCCTGAATCTTGACTCAGTGAGGATGGGGTTCAAATCCTAGCCAGGTGCCATATACACCAGTTTCGGGGTTCTTTGTTATGTGGGCGTCCACAAAATTGTTTGAGGTTTTCGTCACCCCTCTTTATATCTATGAAGGAGGTTCATTTTTACCAAGTTAATTTCTACTAATTATAATAATTTGCAAATATAATTTAGAGGCACAAAATTGAATGCTTATGCTTTTGCCAACGGCCACAAAATAATGGTATTCCACTAGTAGTCCTGTGAACAGTATACTCGTGTACACCTTATATATGGTAGGAGAGTGTAAGTAGGTGACAGCTAACAAAAGGTTCTTTATGGCAAACGTTGGCTAAAAGTCACTAATGTCAACCAATTCAGAAATAATCATTATATGCTTGGTATTAATATTATTATCATCATTAAAAAATTATCAAACAAATATAATAATAGTTCCTTATGGATTTCTGTATAGCTAGCGTTTTTGTAACTCATCGAAAGAACTAACTATATTAATAAAACTATTAGGTTTTTTTTGTTTTGTGGTTGTGGCACAAGTTATATGCTGGCAAAGGATACCTACTGCACCAAGGAAATTAGGTCAAGGATCACCATGGCAAAGGAAGCTTACAACTATAAGAAGTTACTGCCGACCAGCAAGTTGCGTTTGTAACTGACGAAGAAACTTATGAAATAATAAATTGGAGCATCGCACTGTATGGAGCAAAAATGTGTACTCTTAGGAAGATGGGAAAGAATACTCGGAGAGCTTTGAATTATGGTGTTGGAGAAGACTTTAAAATATCAGGCGGACAGACAGGCAGGCATTTCGGATGTGATTCTTCAGTATAAAGCAAACTGGATCGGACACATCCTTAGGAACTACTGTCTTCTGCACGTTATAGAAGGAATGGTAGAGAGAAAGAGGATCTTAGGAAGGTGTATTCAAATATTGGATGACTTGAAGGAAATAATAAAACTCTGGGAACTGAAAGAGGGGGTGGAGGACAGGGCGCATGGTCTAAGTTCCCTGACAAAAGGAATATACCTGTTGTAAGACAAAACACCTAACACCAATAGAATAGCAAAATGATAAATTTAAAAAAAATTATATTTACACTTGTATACTCGTATTTTTATAACTGGCCACCAAAATAAATATTTTTATAACTTATAGTAAGAGCCATAATAGATCTTAGTTTCAAAATAAAACATTTTTATTATGTAAACAGTGTATGAATAAACCGCCCTTATTCCGGCTGATTCAGCATATAATTTATTAAGAGAACGGAGCAGTTTAGAAGTTCTCGTTTGAAAAGCATTTTTAAGTGAACCACAGGCGCCGCTTCGATGAAAAAAAAATACACATTCAAAAAAGGGTTATGTTCATTAGTTAATGTTTCAATAATGTATAAATTGTTAAAATAGAAATAAATTAAAAACCATTATTTGTTGCGAAAGCTTTAACTGCCAAAAGTAACAACAACCCAACATAATTTGAGGTCTTTCAGATCATATGATTTGGCAAATGCCTACAAAGGAATGGGGGAATTTTTCTGTAAATGCGTCTAGCGGAGTGGGGCTGGATGGGTTAGAGGGGTTTTTTTCGGAGAAGATCTTAAAGAGTGGAGTACCCCGCCTCCCCCTCCACCCGGAGATAGACCCCATAGCCCCAATGGTTACGGTTTTATAATTAATCAAATATAGCTATGTTGGCTATCCCATATGGGACTCGTTTCATAATTATGGAAGGACTCTTCTAGTTCCATCCAAAATTTACCTCTTCATGTATATAGTTTAAGCTCGCTAGTACGTGAACTCTAGTCGGGTAACATAATGTTGCAAGAGTTACACTAATGTACTATGTTCTAAGCATTAAATATTCATATTAGGTTACAAATGACCTAAACTGGAGACATGGGGCTAGATATGTAACGTATAGGGCCTAATTAAGTCATTGGCTCATGTATACCTATTGCTCTTGTCGCTAATGCATTCAACAAAGAATGACACGCAACTTGTGTAAATCTGGAACGCACCCATAGTGGCTCGTGTTTTTTGTAAATCATAAGAGTGCCCTGAATACTTAAGATGTTATTAGGGCTGTTAGCTGCTGCCGTTATTATATTTGTTATAAATCGTGTTGTAGAATTTGCGCCAAAGTAAAGATTTTTCTATTATATAGTAGGGTGTATATAGAGCGATTAGCAGTGTCATATTTAGGGATTATATAGTAGTAGTTAGGTGTCATTGGTGCAGGGACTTAGGGCATATAAGTAAGTACCCCAAAACAAACGTGGTATGTGGGAAGTCTGAGGAAGAGGGGCATGAGGTAAAGAACTGTAAGGCTAGGGAAGAAATATGTATCGCATATAGTAATCGAGGTAAAGACAAAGGTATGGATAAGTGTAAAAAACCTAATACCCGGTATTGTGTCACACATCAGAGGCTTCTGAAAAGAATAATGGAGAAAATAAACGAATTGACGAGGATACTGTACAAATTTATTAGAGAATTGAAAGAAATAGTTAGAAATTTTAACACAAGCAGAGTGACAAAAGAGGGCGAGAGTATGACAAAACCTAGATCACCCTCAAAAATACGCAGGAATCGCCAGAAGGCAGCTGCATTTAGGGTAAAGTAAAAAAAGAAACTGGTCTCCACTGCCACCTAAACTAAAAAGGAAGATAATAAGGGACCGGAACTTAGTGAAATATCCACGATAACAGGCATCAACCCAAGGTGGACAGCCATACGGGAATTAAAATTTTGGAGGAAAGGCTTGTGATACGGGAATGAAAAGGCCAAGGGTAAGGATCTGAGTAATGGATAAGGAAACTGAGATTTAAATACCCACTATTGATATGTCCCCCAAGTTCATAGAGAAGTGTTATTCAGTTCCACATCCACTTCAGACTACTAATGTTAGGGCATTAGTCACTAGTGGCTGTCTTCATGATTGAGAAGCAGCTGAGATGGTGAACTCAATTCGGTTACTGGTCCATCCATGGTCATTCGAACCCTGCTGTGGTTCTTCAAAATGGATGAATTCCCAGCTGCAAGAGAATTCTATGGACGACTGGATATTCATCAATTCCTTGACAAATCTTAAAAGATCAGTGGATGTATGTCTATGGGAAAGATTAAAGGTATAGGCATCCAATGGGTGGTGAGGGAGGTCAGCACTATAGGGTGTCATCATCTCGCTCAGATAATTTCACATAATTATTAAATTATGAGCTTGTAATGTTCACTCTTCTGGGTGTGGATTCAAAATCAAGGCTTATAATATATGGAGATCGGAAAGATATGGGAAGGATTTGTAAGAGTAATTACATGGTGAAAGAAGTGTAATATTTGGACTTGTGGGACCGAACCTTAATATACCCTTATAAGGGGATAGGTCATACATCGGTGCTGGGTCTGGCGATTCAATTATGGGTTTCATCCGTAACCAATCTATGTTAGAAGTAGGGGGAAAAGATATTGTTATGTGAGCAGCCTCTGTACAACCTATGTCCGTAGTTATTTATTCTATGCGCATTGGAATAATACTGTAATTTTTAGTTTTAGAAACTTACCATTAGGCTGCAATTCAACGAATGATGGTGCATTTTCAGGTCGTTGGATTTGGCATGGGCGTGTGGTGAGGATCTCAAGATCAGCATGCTCATTATAAACAGGTACTGCGACATGTTTTTATGAAGGCTGATAAGTACCGACTGAGATGCATGGAGTCTCTATGGCCGGGTACCCTAGCTCAAGTATCTCTGGCTTCAAAGAAAATAGAAGAGCGATACGAGGTTATTGTACGGGCTTCTATGGATCTACCGTATTAGGAACGTCCTTATGCCAAGGACATGCTGTTGGTTACTTCTTACGCGCATTTGGGCTCCAATGGGGATTCCGCTGCTACGTCGTCTACTTTCATTTCCCAGCTTCACGACGCTACGATTAAACCTGTACCAACAGCTACAGAAATCTAATGATCAAATGAGTACCCAGTGACTCGATGTGTGTCCCTAGGTACAGAGGACACTCCGAGAGTGGTAGATGATTTTGGGAAGTACCAGTGAGTAGACGCCCCACTAAAAACGATTGAGAAGAAGAACCCTTATAAAGGGAGTAAATTCAAAATATGTGGAAATCAGCAAGGAATATACAATAAATTTGAAGAGGTCCTCCAACTTTCTAGTCTGGAGGAGCAGCATACCTTGAGGTTGGCATTGGGGCATACCTTTAGAAAAGGCCATGAGAGAGGTAAAACAGTTAATTTTCTAACACCCAAAGCTCTGGACCGAATACAACTTAAATCGGTTAACCTTACAACGGGCACGGAAAGCTTGAGGATGTTAGTGGATAAAGTATATATGAGAAGAAAAGAAAGTTTTGATATAGAGGTGCTCAAGTTACCCAATATTTAAATCTACTTTCCCTAAACCTTTCTTCTATAACGTTATACAGAAGACAGTTTATCCTAAGAATGCGTTCTATCTACTTTTCTTTTCATGGAAGAGTACATTCAAAATGGTTCTCTTCTCCCCCACTCTTCTCAGGACTTCATCATTTGTCACCTTGTTTGTTAAACTGACCTTATCAAGTCTTCTCCAGTTCTCGAACTATTTCTTGTACATCTTCCTAAGAGTCTAAGTTTCTGCTCCAAACAGGGTGATGCTCCAAATGTAGTAGTTCAGTAGTTTTATTCTCTGTTTCAAACTCAATTTGCTGGTCAGCAGAAATCTCTTCTTGTTGGAAACTTCCTTGGCCATGGCAATCCTTGGCCTAATTTCCTTGGCACAGTAAGCATCCTTTGTGAGCATATTTCCAAGGTACTTGAACTGCTTTATATTTTTAAACTTGCTGATCTGGTCGAAAGCTTCCTTGGCCATGGCAATCCTTAGCCTAATTTCCTTACTGTAGTAGACATCCTTTGTCAGCAGATTTCCCAGGTACTTGAACTGCTCTATGTTTAGTAAAAACAGCCCCAGTACACTCTGCTGAAATTCTAACCCTGACTTACCAGTCACGGCGAACCTGATTAAATGATCCTGGTATTTAGTCCACGTCCTCACTAATGTGGGTATGAATATTTTTCTTCTAAGACAATGCTTTCAAAATGACACGTAAAATCTTTTAAGACTACTGAACCACTGGCATGCTGTTTTCTAATCCAGTGAGCTAAGGTATGTAGTGGTGTATCCTTTCCAGAAGTTTTCAGAAAATTGGAAACAGATTAATGTATTTACCACTCCCCATTTATCCCCTTTACGAATACGTCTACTTAACCAACCTCACTGGTTGCTTGGTGTATATCTCACAAGCACAGAGTGATTCGTGCTGGAGGCCCCAAACTTTTATCAATTTAATCTTTGATTTACAAGCTCACTGAGTATTCACGGGTATACTTTTATTGTAACGGTTAGCTAAAAAAAAAGGGGGGGGGGTGGACAACACTACCGCTATACATACGTAATAATGCAAGGTCCCGGGAACTCGATGGTATTGACAGAAGTTTGAGGCCTCTAACGAGCGAATCACCTGTATCTTGCTGTAGTAGTTACTTTTACGATTTTTTTTTATTACCGCGTCTTACTCTAATGGGATAAGGATGAAGAAGGAAGCATTTTAGAGGTAATCTATCCGCATTTGCGTGGAAGTAGCGTGGGAAACTATTTTACCTTTCCTATACTCTATTTTATAGCTTAGGTTATTATGTTTATCATTTCTTCTTTACAATTTTTGGTAAATTTTAGCTATCATTTTTCCACCTATCTCCCAAATGTATTATTAATTATATATTTTAGAACTCCCTACATATTGGTAGCATATTGCAATTTTATAAGATTAATAACGCCTATATGCGTACAACATGAACAGGCAGTAAGATGTGGGGATTAATAATAATAATAATAATAATAAGTTTAACCACAGTTTTAAATTACTTCGATAAGAACTAATTGTTATAACACTTCCTTGTCTTCTCCTGTTGGGGGAAATCCCAACCCCAAACTCCAAAATAAATTTCTTAAGTACGGCTCTGATCTTTGTCTTCCTGAAGGTATTTCCATTTTCTATGAGATTATTTTAAAATATTTCATGTCTCGTCCTGACCTTTCGTGTTAGTTCTTTGGAATATTGATCCCTCTATTCCCAGTCCTCAACCACTCCCACTTTCCCGAGATTCTACTTCCGGTTATTCCATGACGTCTTCACATTCTTAATATTGTTGTCGTGTCTTACTGCTATCAGATTGAGTAATTCAGTCACAGGTACTTGGTTTCATGGGCGTATGAAGGGCTGAGGGGGAGAGGGAGATTTATTGGGTTCAACACCTACACCTCCCTCAAAGTTTTCCAAGGTTATTAATATTGAAGATTAAAGATGCCCTTTTATTAGACCTCAAATATAATAAAGAGGCATTCACTTTTTTTAAATTTGCCAGGGAAGGACCACTCCAAATAGCTTAGAGAGGTATTTAATTTTCAAATAATTTCCAGGCTAATAACATATAAATGGCTTTCAAAGCTATCCAATTTAATATATATTATATAATAATATATAATATTATTATATAATATATAATATTATTATATAATATATAATATTATTATATAATATATAATATTATTATATAATATATATTATTTTTAATTATATACACTTAGAAGTTATTGAAAGTGCTCTTCCCCCAAACATTTTTGAAAATTGAATTCTTTTAGAAGATAATTGGAGTAGTCCTCACTTCGACTTTTAAAAAACATTATGGCATATAAAAGCTATTTAGAGTATATCCTTATGTGTATATATATATAATTAAAAATAATCCAAATCAGGACCATTTCAAACATATTCTTAGGGCATCCAATTTTTAAAATTTGCTGTTTGAGGACCACTTCAAATAGCTTCTAAAGGCATTTAATTTTAGAAAGAAAGAATTAGACTAAGAACACTCTAAAAAGCTTCTAGAGAATTAAAAATTTCAAAAAATAATAATTTGGGAGGACTTTTCAAATTTATTTTAGGGAATCTTATTATTTAAAAAATTATATTCTAGGGAATCTATTTTTTTTTTAATTTGGCTATCAATTCTTAAAATAGATTTTAAAAGCTTACAAATTTTCAAATATCTGCCGAAGGAGGACTACTTTAAAATAGTCTTCAAGAGTATCCAAATTTCAAAACATTTTGGGGGGCACTATTTTAAATATCTGCTATAAGAGTGTAATTTTGAAAATATTCTCCATATGAAACATCATGTCTCAGTTAACGATTTTGAAAATCCCCGCCAAATTAAATTCTCCTTACGCCCATGCTTCGTTTTATTCTAATGGTATACCAAACTGATTGTATAATATTTCTAATCTATTTACACATTCTATACACTTCAAACCCGGGGTCTGATATTTCTGCTGTGGCAAGTCTCATGAGCTTCTCCCTCCTACTTTCCACGAGTTATATTGCCCAGCATCGGTGGTCGTATGGTGTACACGTCGCTCTTGTCTTAGACTGGATGGCTGCCGATGTGAATATCGTTGTTCAAGTCCCAGTCGAGTGAACTGTGGGCAGTTTTACTAAATTGGTTTTCCACTCTACCACCATGCAAATGTGAATGCACCTCCTCTAAATTAAACATTTCCAATCCCTAACACATTAGCGCAATTAGTAGATAGGCGTATAACCCAAACAAGTAGTAATACGTAGTGCTAAAAAAATATTTATGACAATATTTTTAACATTTATATAATGATACCATGTGCTACAAAGCATGAATGTAAGAATAATTTAATTTGAGAGAGGGGGTTCCAAAATCTTAAGCTTATGACATGATGTCAAGACTTACTATTATATCCTAAGAAATAAGAACATTGTGGTTTTATACAGTAGTGGCAGACATTTATTTATGTAAGAGGAAAAGGGGCAAATAACAAAAATATTTTTAGGGACTTTCAACCCTTCTCTCCCTCAGTTAACACTAGAAAATTGGATGCTCCTATAAGTTATTTGTAGTGAGCTTTTCTCATTCGGAGGATTTTTGAAAATTATACTCGTTTAACAGCTATTTATAAAAACACTACCCCCTCTCCCCATCTATTTTTTGAAATTACGATACTCCTAGAGGTTATTTGTTGTAGTCCTCCTTCGGCAAGTTTTTTAAAATATGTATGCTTCTAAAGGATAATTTAGGAAGTGCTCACCAGAATTGTTTTTTATAAATTAGATTCCATAGAATCTATTTGAAGTGGTCGTCACCCGAAGTTTTTAAATTTGGAATGCTATAGAAGCTATTTATAGTGATGAGGTTGATGGTCCTGTGATCACTGCATTTCTTGGCTAACTTCTTCTTCTTCTTCTTTAAAGACACCATGGATACGTCTTGAAAGTCTTTGGGGCAATTTACCGTTACGTAGATCCTATTTATAAGTTTTCTCAGAGCCATTAATACATTGTTTCCCAGTTCTTTCAGAAGTTCAGTTAGTATGTCGTCATCTCCAGAAGCCTTCCTTCTTAACCGCCTTGATGGTGTAGTTAGCTAACGCGCTAGTCTCATGTTGAGCTAGACTGTTGAGGACGGAAAGATAGAGGTTTGAATCTCGGTCGGCTGAATCGGGGGTGGTTTTCCACACATGTTTTTCCCCTCTCCCTCCACAAAAATGCGGGTCTACTTCCTCTAAATTCCGTCTTCCCAATTCCTAACCAATTGGTGTAATTAGTACTTAGCGTATAACCCAAACGGGTAGTAAGACGTGGTGCTAAATAAAAACAACTTTCCCTCTTCGCATGTCCTTTATGGCTCTCTCCACTTCACTCTTTAAAATTCTGGGTACTTTTTCATCTTCCTCTATCTCTTCTTCTGCTTCAATCCCTAGGTTCCCTAGTCGATTTTCCTTGTAGTACAGTTCTTTATATATATATCCCAAATAGTGATCCGTCACCATCTGAACTTTTGGGTTTTCTATTTCTATTGTTCTCACACCTTTGTTTTCATTCCCTCCCAGTTCCTTTGCTTCCTGGTACATGAGGCTATACCTTTTCTTTGCATTTCAATAATCTCATCGCATATCTTCTCTCTATAGTATTTCCTCACTTTATCTGTTTCTATCCTTAACTCGTTGTTTACCATAATAAATTTTTAATGTCACCGTTTTTATATTCTATTCTTCCTTCGTTTTCTGTTGTTACCCAGTGCTTTTATGAAGTCTTCTTCACATTGTCATTTAGCATCTTAAAAAACCTTAACACAATTCCACTTTCGTTCCGCACTTATATTCTCTTCTGTCACCTCACTGAACATTTGTTCTATTGAATTTCTCACGATGTCACTCTTGCTTCTTAGTTTTTTTTTAGTCCTGCCTCGGTCTTTTCTTTATGGTTTTCCTTATATATTTTCAGTCTCGTTTCAATGTACGCCACAAGCATATTGTGACCTGAATCGATGTCGGAAGCTGTCCGAACTTGGGTCGACTCAGTCAGTTCATTACGCATCGCGGTCTTGATTGGATTTGTTGTTATTGTGTTGCGGACTCATCGTCATGAGGTTCTAGGACGGTGAAATTGGGTAAGTGGGTCATCCCACCTCCTCTTCTTTCTTCGTGTTTTGTGGCAAATACTACAATGTCTTCACATCCTTCACTCCATTCTTGAATCGCTGTTTGACTAGGATGTAGTCTAGTTGGTACCTGCTGATGATGTCTCCAGGGATCTTCCATGTGTATAGTTTTGTCTTCAGTTTCTTGAACCAGGTCATTCCATTTGTAGAACTTGACGAGCATCCGCCCTCTGTTGGTTCTTTCCCCAGTCCATAAGGCCCTATGATCAACTGCTCCCGTCCTTTTCCGACCACACCATTCCAATTATCATTGATGATGGTTTTTACTTTATATCTTCCTTCATGTTGAAGGGTTATTTCAATTTCATCGTATATTACTACAACCTCGACATTATCGTGGTCGGTTCTTGGTATTTGTGTACACTTGTACTATCAAAATGTCCAATGGTTTAGCGTTTACTTTCACAAATAATAATATTTCACTATGAAACATCGCTTTTGTGACACTTTCACCATTTCATTTTTCATCACTATTGCCACTCCTTTTTCTTTTTCTGCAATCCTTTTATCTCAATAAAACATTGTGTAATCTCCAGAAAATATTTCCCCTTGATCTTTACAGTGGACCTCACTCTCCCACAATTTTCACACCACACATTTCCATTTTCAAATGTTTCGGCTTACCAATTTTTCTCGTCGTCCTTACATTCTTTGTCTCAATGCTGAAAGGGAAAGTTTTATTTGATGACTCTTTGTTAATTACTCCTCCTGGAATAATTCCCACACGGAGATCCAAAAGGGAGACAAATTTAGTCCTAGAATTATTTTACCCCGAGGAGAGACCTCATTGGTTTTGTTCCCTTGACAAAAAAAAGTTTTCATAGAAAAGAAAGTGTTAGTTAAAGTTTTCCCTTTACATATCCACACTGCAGCACCACGGTCGAGATACCCCTTCCTGTGGTCACCTCGTAGTTACGAAATATAATTTCAAGATAAATTGATAACATGCTTTCTGTGAGTTTAAATAAAAAAAACTCGTTTTTAACACACCTGACTGGAATGTGAGTGTTTGCGGTCGTCACGGATCGACCAAATAAAACAGTCAAATCAATATTAATATTGGGATTTATTCTAATACATGCGGCTTATTCTGATATATTTATTTACTTATTATTTAGCACCGCGTCTTGCGTCTTACTACCCGTTCGGGTTATACGCTTATTCTGATATAAAACAGCAAAACAATATTCTAAGTCTGCCAATGCAATGTATTTGAACTACAGCCATTCTTCATTCGAAAGTTGTCTTAAGTCTATGAGATAGTAAATATATTATTGGTGGTTCAGTATTGTGTGGAATTGAATCAAGAGGTCATTCAAGCATCGACTGAAATCTGAATAGAACATGAATAATCTAATGTCAACGCTCTTTGCGTTGTTTACTCAAATAACTTGTTAACCTGATTGTTTTTTTCTACTCATATCAGTAGTCACGGGAGCTAATGCGTCTGGTCTAACAGCAAGGCCAGGGTATTATACTCTCCCACAACACAAATGCAGGTATGGTTTTTCTAAAGGCTACCTTCTCCAGACCTACCCAATTTTATATAAATATACCAAAAGCCTATAGGGATAGTACACCAAAATATGTTTATTACATAATACAATATATATGACCTTCACTAGAGGCTTGAGTTGGTAGGCCTAGTGATAACAATGGATCTGGTACTTCTTACTCCCATTGAAATGGGTAAATATTCTAAAACCATCCTATTTTTTTACTACTCGGCATTTTAACCAACGTGATACGAATTGGGCGGAGAAACAAATTATTTGTATCATTGAAATGGGTAAATATTCTAAAACCATCCTATTTTTTTTACTACTCGGCATTTTAACCAACGTGATACGAATTGGGCGGAGAAACAAATTATTTGGATTAAAATATTTATAATATTCAAATAATCAGCAGTCGATTTAACTTATCAGATATCGACTTTATTATTATTATTATTATGAACTATTATAACTAAGTTTTTGGATGTATGATCAATTCCCGAAGGAATTATTAAAAATTGCCTAGCCCGACGATATTTCACGTCGAGCTGGCGGGGTATTGGTAAAAGTTTTCAAAATAGCAATAATCACACCTCAGTTAGACTTCATTGGTTATGATATTGCCACTGCGCAAAGCTAATGTAAATAAGTTTATTAAAAGGTATGGTCAGTTTTATAAACTAACTCCAATAGGGAGATTCAATAATGTATATTCTATAATTATATATATTATTTATGTTAAGTATGTTTTGCCTATTCATATGTTTTATAAATAAACCACTTATGTAAACTGTTAAACTATATTTAAAAATATTGAAGAACAAAACTAAAACTTTCAGTTAAATAACAGAATAATTTAAAAACAGAGATAAATCTTGTGCTACCATCTAGGGAGAATAATAATAACGATAAATACTTTAGTTGTGGAACTTGCCACTATGTCATTTGGAAGCACGAAATTTGATAAAATGGTATGTTTAATTTAAAGCTTCTCGTGATTGGTCTATGATGCCGCTATGCTAGAAAGAAAAGTTTAAACTGCCTCTTGCTACCGTGAAATGAAAGAATTACTGTAAATATCAACATAGTGCCCATTGTCAATGTTGGAGCATGTGCAGTGTCAATTATACTTAAGTTGTTTTACTGGCGGGTCTCGTACGTGTGATAATTTGTTTTAATAAGGTGTTAGCCTTTAACTTTTATTTTATTTATCACATTATTTATTTTAATCTAATATAAATTTGTATTTTCAATATGTGTGTGGACAACGAGAAATATGTAGTTAGTAAGTTATTAGTGAAATATTTTTCAACTTTACAAGATTTTGCTTTTAAAAGTGAGATTGTTAAGTGAGAAATAGCGGAACCTAGGTTGACTTTCCAAGAGGATTAATTTAGAGATAATTTTGATGTGTAGTTTTTTTGGGATTATTTTGGTGGATATGAAAAGATTTTAAACAATTTTGAAAGTACAGCTAAGACAATTATTTTTTGAATAGGCCTATTTATTACTTTCGCCTCTTAGGCGTGGAGCTTGGTGCCTTTTAGGGCGTTTTAGAGGGATTTGGAGAGAAGACAGGTCTAGCCAGGGGCAGAGGGTGGGAAGAGCTTGAGAATTGTGGATGTTCTACCGCTGTTGTCTTTAAAACTTTCTAAGCCTTTTTGTAAAATGCAGGGATGAAAGTGCCCAATATAAGTTGGAAGTCGGACCCAACAGGGCCAGGAGACTGTCCTGCGCTGTTCGGCGAGTTGTAGATCTGAGCCACAAGTTTTATATTTTATTCTCACCCAGGAGTAGGAAGACGCCACAGGTGAGCTCGCTCCATCTTGGAACTACTATACTATTGTAATAGTACTTACATCTACGTCGGCCAAGTTCTTCCTTCATCTTACCAGTTAACACAGATTTTTTTTTGGTATTATATAGTTAATGTTTCCCCATTAAAGTTACGGGGAAATCCAACTATTGAATCGTGAGTGGCTAATGAAATACTATTATGAACTCTTATTATATATTTCATCTTTTCTCTCTCTTTATTTGGAACATTGAGAATACTGTATTTTTTTTAAAAATATTATTTTAGTTTTATATTTTTATGTCTTACTAATGAACCATCGGTTGGTATCTTCAATACCTTCAGGATATTGTAGTATTAAAACGTGTCATAGGGAATCTACCTTTTTTTTTATTTTTGTTGGTTTCTCACTGAATCATTGTTTAGTTGTCAAACAAAGTGCCATGTATTGTAATGCTGCGAATTTATTCTGGCTGGCCTAATGGTTAGGATATCCAACACAACATATAACGATAGAGATAAATGTGAATAAAGGAACCATCTTTATTGGGTTACACTTACAATACATATTAATATACTTCCCTCCCCCCTCTCCCCGTTCTTCTTAATGGTAGTATATCCTCAGACCCACTATTATGTTGATTGTGTCCTATTTGGTGTATTGCATTTTTAAAATTTTATATTGGGTGAATTACCAAATAGAGTTAACCGAAGCTTACAATTAGACTCCTGCTGAGCAGGAATAACTCTAGCTGACAACTGTCAAGGTTGGTTTTTGGCATTAGAGCATCCTACATTCACTCACCTAGCCCAACGCATTCCAAGGTTTGTCCACATACAACAAGAAGTATCCCCGAGATGAGAAAATTATTTATTATTTTCCTTAATAGAAGTACCTACATTTTGTTTTAATATATTTTCTAATAGTTGAAGTACCTCCCAATTTATTCGAGTGTTCTTACAATTTATTGTTTATCTTGAACTAAGATTTATGGTTTGGTTCCAATTAATTACAGTATAAATTTACAATTTTCATTTACAATTTTAACAGAAGTATTACAACGTAATTTATAAGATTAACAAAATAAAAATATCTTATAGCTTTGAGCAGATCTTTGAGTGGAGATCTTACACATCTGATTTAGCAATGTATTTAATGCTGGATGGCGATAATGAGTTGAAGTAAATCCAGGATTGTTAGATATCAGTAGATTACTCTTGAAGGACAGAATATTGTAGTAGAAGCAACCATAGAACATTGTGTAAGAGGAAAATACTGCGTGGGAAATAATACCTCGAGTTGCAGGACGTCCACCAATGAGTTAACATATTTTTAGTTTTGACTGATCTAATCCAAATCCGAATATTGATGTCGTTGGCTACGTTAGTAGAGTTCAAAGAGCTTGGAATGTTGCTGTAAGTAATGTCAACTAGAATGACCACTAGCCTCCATATTTTAATACTAAAACAATGTTCTAATTTACATCGACGTCGACATCACGAGAAGCTTTAAATTAAACATACCATTTTATCAAATTTCGTGCTTCCAAATGACATAGTGGCAAGTTCCACAACTAAAGTATTTATCGTTATTATTATTCTCCCTAGATGGTAGCACAAGATTTATCTCTGTTTTTAAATTATTCTGTTATTTAACTGAAAGTTTTAGTTTTGTTCTTCAATATTTTTAAATATAGTTTAACAGTTTACATAAGTGGTTTATTTATAAAACATATGAATAGGCAAAACATACTTAACATAAATAATATATATAATTATAGAATATACATTATTGAATCTCCCTATTGGAGTTAGTTTATAAAACTGACCATACCTTTTAATAAACTTATTTACATTAGCTTTGCGCAGTGGCAATATCATAACCAATGAAGTCTAACTGAGGTGTGATTATTGCTATTTGAAAACTTTTACCAATACCCCAGCCAGCTCGACGTGAAATATCGTCGGGCTAGGCAATTTTTAATAATTCCTTCGGGAATTGATCATACATCCAAAAACTTAGTTATAATAGTTCATAATAATAATAATAATAAAGTCGATATCTGATAAGTTAAATCGACTGCTGATTATTTGAATATTATAAATATTTTAATCCAAATAATTTGTTTCTCCGCCCAATTCGTATCACGTTGGTTAAAATGCCGAGTAGTAAAAAAAATAGGATGGTTTTAGAATATTTACCCATTTCAATGATACAAATAATTTGTTTCTCCGCCCAATTCGTATCACGTTGGTTAAAATGCCGAGTAGTAAAAAAATAGGATGGTTTTAGAATATTTACCCATTTCAATGGGAGTAAGAAGTACCAGATCCATTGTTATCACTAGGCCTACCAACTCAAGCCTCTAGTGAAGGTCATATATATTGTATTATGTAATAAACATATTTTGGTGTACTATCCCTATAGGCTTTTGGTATATTTATATAAAATTGGGTAGGTCTGGAGAAGGTAGCCTTTAGAAAAACCATACCTGCATTTGTGTTGTGGGAGAGTATAATACCCTGGCCTTGCTGTTAGACCAGACGCATTAGCTCCCGTGACTACTGATATGAGTAGAAAAAAACAATCAGGTTAACAAGTTATTTGAGTAAACAACGCAAAGAGCGTTGACATTAGATTATTCATGTTCTATTCAGATTTCAGTCGATGCTTGAATGACCTCTTGATTCAATTCCACACAATACTGAACCACCAATAATATATTTACTATCTCATAGACTTAAGACAACTTTCGAATGAAGAATGGCTGTAGTTCAAATACATTGCATTGGCAGACTTAGAATATTGTTTTGCTGTTTTATATCAGAATAAGCGTATAACCCGAACGGGTAGTAAGACGCAAGACGCGGTGCTAAATAATAAGTAAATAAATATATCAGAATAAGCCGCATGTATTAGAATAAATCCCAATATTAATATTGATTTGACTGTTTTATTTGGTCGATCCGTGACGACCGCGAACACTCATATTTCAGTCAGGTGTGTTTTTAATGATTTTTGCTTGTTTTAGATTTTCACCTAGGTCTAATGCATTGAAAATGTCAAAGCCAATGACATTCAATGAACAAATGGCTAACCCTTTATAGATCACAATAAAATAAAGGTAAGATAGCGGTCATACAAACATGACAGAGATAAACGATAGTGTGATAATTAGAAATTTAGCTGTCAATGCACATTACATTTTGATAAAATGTAAATTATTTTTTATGTTGATTGTACTGTATATTCTATCTGTATTTCATCACTAATGGTTTATGCATAATAAATGTATAATTCCGAGGATATGTGCCCACATTTGCAATGATAATATATTTGGAAATCATTTAGGAATAGTCCTTCAGTACACCCGAACAATATTCACACCCCGATTCCCGCGTCACTGACAGTCCAGTATCTTATAGAGATTTTTTGTTTATGTGAACACTGATGTGGGTAATATAGGTACTGGTATTTAAAGCCTACTTTGACTATATATATTAAGCCTGATCAATTAATTAATCCTGGTCTTGATTACTTTTGTTGTAGTTAGTGTGTAAAGGTTTATGATTCAATACATCGACTTGATATATAAATGATGGATTAAATAGCCAAACTATTATATTTGTTATTTATGGTTATAGCTGCATCTTAATATCATATTCTTTTTAAATTTAAAAATGACACCCAGACACAGGAAACCAACTTGTACTAAGTCACATGTCCCGAGTTTGGTTCCTGTATCCAGGTGTAATTTTTAATTTAAAAAGAATATGACATATAAATGTTTAACAAACATTCTTTACTTATTAAAAACCTTCTAATTTAACTTAACTTTTCAAAAAGTGTTAAAATGACACATTTATCTATTATAGATTAAAAATATAAATTTACGACTGCTGCATTTTCCAATCATCTTTATTTGACACTTATACAGAGATCATGATAAACTCAAAAGTTAACTCAATGTTAACATAACCTGATGGTTCAATTCATGTTTTTAAATGTAAACCATCACAATCCAGTTAACTTAACTTTCATTTAACTAGTTGTTCAAGGGAGAATGTTCATGTTGTAAATGTTAAGTGAAGGGTACCACATGTTCTAGTTAACTGATCATGTTGTAAGCAACATCAATAGGACTATTTAGTACTCCATTTGTTTGTTTATGTTATGCAGGCTACATTGGTTGTATAGTTTTCCTGCGTCTCACAAATACCTAAACATTGTAGCCTCTTGTTTAAATTTATTTTTTACATCCAGTTAGCTTTATTGCAAGTACTAGCAGTGTAATCAGACCAAAGTGCTTGGGGTTTCATTTTAGCATTTTTTTATTTATTTCAAATAGTTCAAAATGATTGTGTTTAGCTCAACATATTATGTTACATTATGTTATGTGAATCCTGATCACACATTAGTATATTAATATTAAGTGAAATTTAGTTGATCATGATCTTGGTATAACAACATTCACCTAGATGCGATGAAAAATTATAAATGTGAAAACCCATCCTCAATGCAGTCAACTGGAATTATACCAGATATTCTTTATCAACTCAAATGTGCTGAGTATTTATTGCCCACTGCATCACCACCTTGGTGTAAATTAGAGTCATATAAGCTTAGGTAAAAATATTTTGATTGCAAAAATGTCAGAGCACTTCTAGAACCAATAGGAATATAATGGTGATACTGGTACCAAACTATGCCAACTATAAAACCATTACCCTACACACACATAAAAACCTCTATTATCTTAAATAGAAATATTGTATATGTATTTATACAATAAAATATGTTATATTCACTTTGTAAGCATAGAACATAAACATAAATCTATTCCTCCTAGTTAAGGCCAAGGCACTCCTCTATATTTTAGGGGCTATTCAACAAAATCGCCAATACCTACCATAAACAAACTACAAATTTAGTTCAGAGACATATTAATGCTTTTTAAACCCTGGGCTATTGTATAGTTTTATATTATTTTATTACATGTGTATGCAATAAGATGACACCTCTCCAAGTTTTACATTGCCTGAAAAATATATATGTGAGACCCAAACAAAACAGAAGTTGCACATCACAGTAGGGGCAGTTCAAATAAAAATAAATAATTTACTTACTATACTTACTAAACTATGATTTTAAACTTTTTTAATAACAAGCTGACCCATCCTAGCTTACCATAATCTTTAACATCCAAATCACATGAAGGCTAGGTTGTTAATTTGGACTAGATTAATATAATTGACATTTTTAACGGATAATATAATGGTGATAATTTTTCATCCATTACCTACATTTTATTTCATTATTCCAGAATTGATGCCTGTTATAGACAGTGTTATCAAACATTGGTGCATCAGATTTAAAGTGATGAATCCTGAATATCTATCATAAACATTTTTTTTAAATATAATTTTGTTTTATTAAATATCAATTTCTGAAACTTTGATTAATATTTGTAGTGTGTTTAAAAAATTTTTTACTAGAGATGTTGAGTAGCGATCACCCTCAATCAAAAAAATGTTTTGTGTAAATATCTGTATTTTTTATTATAAAAAACACATAATAAAGGAACCAACTCGGATAGTAAACATGTGACACCCCACAGTCTATGATTTTCCTGCAGCTTGTGTATCCAACTTTTATATTATTCATTATTACTATGCCCTGCTGTAACAATTTTCTGTGGTATGAAGGGTGAAATACGAATGATTTGGAGTTTATTATAAAATCACCACTCAACACTGATTGTCAAATAAGACAATTTAATAAATAACTAAAATACAAAACTATTTTCCATGGATAAATGTTAAATACAATTGTGGAAATGAGAGTTTGTTTTTAAAAAAAATTCAATATGATACAATATCTATGACAAAGTACCAGGTGCAAAAAGTTTAACCTGTTTATCATGTAGTTTGAAATGATAAAAATTTTGTTTATTCCATTGTTCGGTATGAGTGATGTTCTTAGATGTGACTGTCAATGTTCCTGAAACATCAGCACAGCACCCTGTCTTCAAACCCTTCACAGTTGCAGTTATGTCAGCCATGTGGATTAACCCTGACATTAAAATGAGATTGTCTTCGTCTCCCGTGATAAAGTGAGACAGGATCACCAATGAGAAACCTGGTACTTCATACAAAAAAGTTCGGCAGTATTGAAGAAAGGAGCAAACTTCTTTAACAGGAATTCCCCAAGTTAGTAGATCACTGATGTCGTCGATCACCAAACATACAGATTTGTTAGTAGTCTGTAACTGATCAACTAATATTTTGACCAAGAAAAATAATTTCTTGACTATGTCTTCCTTGTCTTCAGCCAAAATATCAAACCTTTCATCCTTTATTTCTCTTGAATCATTGTGAATATTACTGACCAACTTTAACAGCTCAATAGTTTGCACTGATTTCTTCTCCTTCAGTTTTTGCAAGTTGTAGCCGAGTTTCATACCAACATTGTGATAGTGACCAAATGTGTTGTGAAGTGCAAGGAGACAGATGCCGCTTTTTTTCTGTATTCGCTCTGCTATCAGGCAACTAAGTACAAAATTGGCATCACTGCCATGGTGTTCAGCGATCGCTACCAGCTTTCCCGAGATATCATCAAGGTCGATGCCAAGGGCACTGCACACTGGTGATGACATCCTATAATATCTGGAATTGAAAAGTAAAGAATTATTATTCTCATGTTCAATTAATTGCAACTTAAATTTTAGTCAAATTTATTTATTAAGCTACCTATAACTCTTTCAGGGTTAAACATAATTTTCCTCACTACTCTATGAGATTATATACATTAGTTCATTTATATAGTAGTTTGGTAGGAAATATTGTTATTTAATTCTTAAAAAATAACAAAGGAAATTAATCTTAGAACTATCACTCTAATTCTCTTTCCAATAAACTAAAGTAGCCCTACTATTGCTATAGTCTAGCTAGCAGAATAATAAGTTGTGAACTTATTCAGAGAAAGTGTCTACCGATTTGGAGAAACAAAAATTAGTGATTTTTGGTGACCTTTTTTGAGGCACAAAATTCTGTCATTAAACGGTTGAACATTATATAATGCATAAATAGGCATAATGCACTCACAAGCCACATTAAACTTTAACTATATGGCGAACGTTAACCTTGTCTTTGCTATCATGGCAAAAAAACTCAAGCGGCTAGCAGATAGCATCATGGGTAGTGGGTGATGTGACTTACGGCGTGTTTGCATTGTTACGATGCGGGGGAAAATCAAACAAAAATATTGTTGTGACTTTAAGACCAAAATATTGAAGATTCGTGACTTTTCAGGGACTTTTGTGACCTTTTTTGTAATTAGTAACTTTTTGGTAACTTTGTGACTTTCGTGACTGAGTAGACACCATGTGAGGAAGCTGAGACACACACCATCCACAATGCCTGCCTAATATGCTGACTAATGGGTGAATAATAATTTTAAGCAAAGGACAAACTGTATATTATGTAACTCAGTCGTTAGAAAATAAGTGCTTATTATGAGAGTTTCAACTTAATTATCTGCGTTTTATTGGCAGGCTTAGTTAAATAATATTTTGTTTTTTCAACGTTTTAATACCTGCTCGGGCTATCCACATATTTACACTGAGGTAAGGCTAAGGAATATAACTAGGGATGGGCCCTCAAATCCTTAAGGATATTTGAGGATTCGAGAAAATTTCAGATTTTAGACTCAAATCCTAAAACAGGTGGGGTTTTTTTCGAGTGAAATTTGTTTTAGAGCTTTAATACTGCTAATTGGTGGTTCAGAACCAATTATAACTATAAGATGAACTTAGCAACCAGGCTGCAGATGAGTAATTTAGCTCTTAATTAAATGTGTGAATGAACATGAATGGATTATAAGAAAGAATGTTAACATTTAGTTACCATTTTTATTTTCTATTATTATTTTCTATTTATAGATTCTAATTCAAGATTTGTAATTCAAAGGTAAATTGGAGATTCAGATTCGTAGAATATTAGATTTGACCCAACTCTAAAGATAACATTTAGAGAAAATGTACCTGTAATTTGTGTAATAACAGGATCACAATTCATATTCACATAACATAATGGTTCTCATGTTTTAAATGGTTACTTCAGGTTACTTGAAGATTACCATGTGTTCTATTTAGCCAATCATGTTGCGAGCAATTTCAACATAACTACTTAGTAGGTAGCCTGAGTTAGTTGATTTGTTTGTTCATGGTATGCAGATGGGTTCTTCAGTCTGGTTCGGTGGTCCGCACTTCATAAACACTAAAACGTAGTAGGTACCCCATCTTGTTTCACTTTATTTTAAGTTGAGTTAGAATTGGCTATATTATTAAAGTCAACTTTTTAGAGCGTTTACCTAAATATTTAATATTTTGTTTTCGCTCATTATCTGTAATTAATTTCACTATTCAAGAATGCCCACGGATTCCGGGGAATATTTTACCAACATAGCTATAATATAATGATACGCCATCATAATTTTTAAATTGTTAAATGTTTTTTGGGGTGAAAATGCCTCAAAATTGTATGATTATTTACTGTGCATTCATGAAGTTAAAATTTTGTGGAACCTAAGATCTCAAAGTAATGATTGCATATGTTTACTAGAACCACTATATTTTGCATTATATCAGACGATAGTATGCTTTTATGAAAGTAGCCTACCATAATAACAAATATATAAACTATGTTCGTCTTATTATTTCCATGACCTCATCAATATGTATTATTAAACCTTTTTTTACTTGGTAGTTCTTTTGTTTAGTTTAGGTTAAATGTGCCACCATTACTGATGAATCATGCGATTTTGTGAAGACAGTATATTTTTTTTCTTTTTGCACCGAGTCTTACTACCCGTTCAGGTTGTTTGCTGAGGATAAATTTACATTTTGTTTTAACTTTCGTTAAGTGCAATGTGTTTTAAAACAATCATTAATAAAAGGATTTTTTTTAGAAAGTGCATGTCGGCCTAGTGCTACAGCTAGTTATTATAATTATGCTTGACGCAGATGGACATATACAAGAAATCTTCAGTTCAAGTTTTCAAGGCCATATTAAACAATAGATGAAAGGTCACTTTAGTGCACGAGTCTTATACTTACTTTCTTTGATTAAAGTTTTTTATGTTTGCAAAAAAATTATTATTATTATTATTATTATTATTAGCACCGCGTCTTACTACCCGTTTGGGTTATACGCACTTACGCTAATGTGTAATGGTAGGATGATTGTGAGATGAAATGGAGGACCTACAGTTTAACGTGGAATCTGAACCACGGTGGAGGCCTGGCATTCCACACATTAAATGTTTGTTAAATATAAATATTTCATTGGTAAAAAAAAAAGGGGGGACAGATGATCAAATGATCAATGCAAATACTTTCAAGTGTTCAAGTGGCCTATTCTAGGAATTTAAAAACTTTTCTTTGGCATTATAACTTGTACTTTCGGTATTTCAGACCAAATGATTTGATGGTGGTTCTCATTATTATAACTATGCCTTTATTAGAGTCTTATGATGCATCAACACAAAAGTGTTTATTTGTGCATGACCAGTAGTCAGACTGCCTCCCAGATAAAAATGTTTTCATTCTTTAAGCGTTCCTTATTAAAACTGTAGCAAAATGTTTTAAAAGAAATACAATAATTTAAAAATATATAATAATAAAAATCTAGCAGAGCTTTCTGGAAGTAGCAGGCCCTCGCCTTTCATTTAAGACTCTTTATAGGTTACTTACGTCTAACTTCACAAGAAACAAGTTTTCATAACCATGATTAACTTAAAACATAATCTTGAAATGAGAACAAAGAACTAAATTACTTCCAAAATTAAATTAAATGAACATATTTCCTTTGATCTGTCCTATTATATCCAGTTAGACCTATAAGTCATTCACAAGCTAAGTTTACCTGGATGACAGCTCGAAATGTTACTAGAAGTAATCCCTAATATATCACTACGCCAACAGCTGACATCTATCACTTTGGATGACTGTAATGAAAACAGATGGTAATATATTAATGTGATAGATAACCACAGTAATTTAGGCCAATATTATTTATATATTTATTTGAGGTCGGACACAAAGTTTATTTATAGTTTTATTCCACTTAAAAAATATTCACACCACTTTCACAAACACTTCTAACGAACATAGCTTCAAAATGGCGACTGACAAATCTAAACCATATGATTGAACATAACGGTAAACAAGTTTTTTACAATGATGCAGAAACGCTGTTGATGAAAGTATTTTATTCAGTTAAATATTTCAAAATACGATAAAATAATCATAAAATCATTAATTGTATGTAAAAAAAAATGACAAGAATTTTCTCTTTTCCAAGTAAATATGAAGCCTGTATTAAAAGGTATTGATGTGTAGACTATATTAAACATAATCAATAATGTTCCAAAACGAAAAAAAAAGTACTTTTAATTATGTTTAAAATATTGTTTCGAGTTGGATAAAAAGAAATTATTTAAAAAATGAAATTGTATGAGAAAACTTAAGTTTATGTTATTTTAAATGTAATATATAACAGGTAATTAAAGCTCTTTACATTTATAACAAAACTGTGATCTTTTACACGTGTTGGCAACCCAAAACCTAAACATATGATTTTCGAACTGTCATCCAGGTAAAATACTATCGTGAACGGAATATACATTACAACTGTTTGTGATAAAATGTTGGTTTGAGGTAACTATTGTGGATAAATATGTGTGTCAGATGTAAATAATATACTCTATAAGCCCACTTAAGCAAGAAATGTTACAGATGTATAGGATTCACAAACCTTACTATTGAACATCCAATGACGAAGAAATATAATTAGTCAACATAATAGAAATACATTTAACTTAAGACTAATGGAGCACTGATGACTTTAAAAAAAGGATTTTGTCAATATACGGTCTAAATAGTGTATTCGAGTTAAAATCTAACTAGGATTGCACTGTCCATCATCCTTGGCAGTTTTTAATTTCTTCACTTCATCTAGAACATTCTTCTCAAGCAACAGTACTTGCTGTGGTTTTATATAAGTTATTATAAGTGTATTATATTGGTGAGTGACAGAAATGTTCTTCTGAGTCGGCTGTAGGCCCACCCTTTGCAAATCTGGCACTGGTAAAACCTTAAAATATTTCTTATTGCTTGTTCTCACTGTGATATTCATATTCTCTGGATCTGCTGTCACAGAGTACACAGCCAATGGATATGGAAGGTTCCTGATTCTCCATTCTATGCTGCTTTTTGTTAATCTTTTGGTCACAAAAGGTGTTACACTACTTTCCTTGATTTCCAGGTTGGTCGAGGGGAGGGTGGAAGGTTCAGGATCTCCTAGCTCAACTTCCCAGGTGCCTTGCCCTCCTATAGTCTGTACACGCTTCCAAGCTCGTCTTGTCAGCACGTTGGTTTGGAGATTATATTCTTCCACCATCTCGTTCCCACCATCGAATCTGTAATGTACTTTGCGGTACCCATCTTTGTCGAGACAAACTTTTTCTGCCTTCTTTAACATGTCAAGCCAATTATTCTCGCCCGCCATATCGTTGTTTACTTAGGTTGCTATGGGGAATGTATAACAATTTGAAAGATTTAATAACCAAATAAAATGTAACCAAGAAGGTTTCATCAACATTTATAAAACTTAATACAAAATTACCACAAATAAATAGCGTGTCACTTTCTGCGGACTTTTATAAAAGTTAACAAGTATTTTGTAATTACAACTTAATTGGCGAAAATAAAATTACTTTATAAGAAGTAAAAACAAGTATAATAGTTGTTGCCAACCAACAAACACGTGTAACGTGTAAAGCTCGATTCTATGATTTGCGGATAAATCGTACACCAACACATCAAAAATAAGTAGCACCAAATAAGTAACGGTAAGCTTATTGATCTCTATCTATACTGGATAGACATGAACACACTATTTACAAAATATCAAAACATTAGGCTACATTTTGTCGTCTGCTTGATTCTGAGGGGACAAATTTAACTTTTTATTTCAACTTTCTTACGCTAAAAAAATTATCTAATGAATAAAGTGGTATCGTTTTAAAATAGTGAGGTATTATACCATACTTGACTGAAGAAACATTTTCATTATAGACTATAAATTCAATTTTACAGGTAATATTGTAGAGTTACGAATAAAATCATTAATATATTAAAATATTAATCAAATAGCCAAAGTTATTATTTATACTTTTAGTAAGAATTATTCCATTTAGATATCATTCTGAAAAATGATACCTGGACACGGATATCAAACCCGGGACATTTAGCTTAGTACGCCAATGCTCTAACCACCGAGCTATCCAGGAATCGTCCCGTACCCAGGGTCATTCTTCACTCATATCTTAAGGCAGAGTCTGTATGGATGTGAGGAAATTATTGGGTACAAATGTATGATTTTATTAAAATCACAAGCTATCAAATAACGCAGCTACCTTCAACTCAGTATTTGGCTTATTGCCACCACTTGTACAATTATTATAATTGTAAGAGATTGCATACTAAAGAAAAAAATAGCCAAAGCTATTATTTATGCTTTTAGTGAGGATTACTTCATCTAAATATCATATTCTCTAACTGAAAAATGGCAGCTGGACACGGGTATTGAACCTGGGACCTTTGGTTTAGTACACCAGCACTCTAACCCTGGAGCTATCTAGGAATCGTCCAATGCCCAGGGTCATTCTTCATTCATATTTTAAGGCTGAATCTGTGATGGACGTGCGGAAATCGTCGGCTACAAATGTGTGATTTTATTAAGATCAAGAGCTATCAGATAACGCAGCAACCTTCAACTCGGTAGTTGGCTTATTGCTGCCATTTGCAAAATTATTACAATCGTAAGGGATTACATACTTAAGAATCAAATAGCCAAAGCTATTATTAATGCTTTAGTGAGGATTACTCCATCTAGATATCATATCTTCACTCATATTTTAAGGCAGAGTCTGTCGATTACCGTGTTCAAGTGTCATTTTTCACTTTTCAGAATATGATATCTAAATGGAGTAATCCTCACTAAAAGTATAAATAATAGCTTCGGCTATTTGATTATTAAGTATGCAATCCCTTACAATTATAATAATTATACAAGTGGCAGCTACTACCGAGTTGAAGGTGGCTGCTTTATCTGATATCTCGTGATATTAATAAAATCACACATTTGTAGCTGACGATTTCCGCACGTCCATCACAGACTCTGCCTTAAAATATGAGGGACGAATTATCCTGAGCACGGGACGATTCCTGGCTAGCTCAGTGGTTAGAGCATTGGCGTACTAAGACAAAGGTCCCGGGTTCGATTCCCGTGTCCAGGTGTGATTTTTCAGTTTTCAGAATATATTCATATATGTAGCCATTATCCATTTTGTTTACACTCTGCCAAGACTACACTATATTTAAAGTTGGCTATTAACGTGTATATTGGTTTCAAACACTATATTCTATTTAAAGTTCGATTACTACAATGAAACAAGGTGGCTAAAAACTTTATTACATTTGTTAGAATGACATACTTTGTGTAGAAGTCTTACGTTCAAACGACCATTTAGTCTGTAGCCATGTAGGGAATTTAACTATGTTAGTCTACATCAACCTATAGAAACAAGTCGTGAGCTTCAAACTTTGTTATGCTCTTCAAATCTTTTATTAACAAAGTTATTTAATTTATCTAAGCATACATTGATGTATCTCATATATTCATCCAAATTAGTGAACGATGTCAAAATGCCACATTGTCTTGGATATGTACAAAAGAGAAAAATATACCTATAAAGGTTCTTCTCTCTTACACAATAGTGTGTAGGCAATAACTCGCAAATTTCAGTCACAGATGTCCATCCAGTTATATTATAGAGATTACTTCAGGGATATTTTGAATGTTAACTTAAGATCCAAAATTGTAGTTGAGGTACCAAAATCCATACTACTGAATCACTAGTATAAGAGCAAAGTATTAGCGAAGTCAAAGGGGCTATTATTAAGTTAAAGAACCATATATATTTAGGCCTATATTCAATTCCTGCCAAGTTAATAAAGGGAGGTGGTGAATTGATAAACAGTTATGGAAACATGAGGTACTACCATAAAAATGGAAGGAAAGTATTATAAATACTCATTTTAAAAAGAGTGATAAAACCGAGCTCATTACTACCATCTTGCTATAAAATTTAATCTAACATAATTTGAATGAGATTGACTACACATGCAGAGGAAATAATTAGGGCTCATCAGTGTATATTTTGACGAAATAGATAAAAAAAACGCATCAGATTTTTTACTACTTATCAATTTTTTTAAAAGTGGATGCACAACATGACGGTTCATTAATTATACATAGGTTTTAAAAAGGCCTACAATTCAGTTAAAAGAAACAAATAATATGCTATTGGGACTAAGTTTGGAATACCCAAACAACTTTCAAGCTATTAGAGGTATGTTTGACTAATACGAGTGGCAGGGTACAGGTTGGATGCCACTCTTCACATACTTTTAATATACATACCTTATGTTTTTTTACTCCCACTTTCTTGCTAATATTTGCCAAATAGTACAAATCTGAGCCATTGTCGGTCTATTTAATTAAAATTCACACAGCTGATCCCCTATTATTACCTCTGCAGTTATTTTAATTTACTCACCTTTAATGAATAGAGCGTTTCAACATACAATCTTAATGATTTTCCTATACAATTCGTTTGGAATTCAAAATGAATAAGCTACATTTTAAAAAGTGACAACGCATATCCTTAAAGAATTACACTGTTTCTAAAGTATCGTTGATGAAAAGCATAGTCTTATATTTATTTATAATCAAACATTTTTTAATCAAACGTAGTTCTTTAAATTAGAAATTACAGCTTTGTTCACTTTTTACGATGATGATAAAATAATAAAGCTTCCACTTAGAATTCAAAGTTACCATTCAGATACATAGTTTCATCTTGGGTTTTACCTAAAATACAATAACTACGCACTAAAACGGATAGTTATAACGTTTGTATTAGAGCTCTTACCTTTTTATTTAAAAAAAAAGTGTGAATATATTTTCTTAATTGTTGTTAGATTTTATTTGATTCGTAGGCCTACATAAACTTTGAATATTTTCTAATTGTGGAAAATGGATTCTGTTAGCGATTTTGAAAAAGCTACAAAGATTACTTTTCTCAAGGTAGGATCCGATTTATGACCAGAGTTCACTAGGTGAGTTCCTCGTCCAATACTGTTAAAGCATGGTGAGTTTACTACCCATTTTGCGTATAACCCGAACGGGTAGTAAGACGCGATGCTAATAATAATAATACTACCCATTTCTTATATACAGTTAGGATTACCTCTTGTATGCTTATTTTAAACATATTCATTATTATTTATGGCATTGCTGCTTCAAGCACAGCAAGGCTGGTAAAGGTACGAGTTTGGGGTTATACTATTATTATTTGGTGATTCACTTTCATACTATCTGTGTTTTTGTTATTTTATGAATATATGAGATGACGATTTTATTATTTTTAAGTCCATTTTGAGTTGTTCTTTATTATGAACATTCCAATATTTGTAAAAGTATAACGATTTAAATGAATAAGTTAAATAATTATTTTTTAATAATTGATTAAAACGTTAATGAATCTGTTGAGTTAGTAGCGCTTTAAGAATATTTTTAGAACTAAGTTTTCACTTAGTTTTTTATGTTGTCTTGAAACTGGAAGAGGTTTGATTATTGTGAATGTGGACAACTTTTGTAATGCTTACTAATTTAGGCGCAACTTAACTTGTAAGAAATTTGTACCAGATTTTAATTTCTTGGTTATATGAAACATTAATAGCTGAAAACAAAGTAAAGTGTTGCGCTATCTTCTTCACATCACAAGTAACTAATCCTACAGTTATAAAATGTGTGGCTAGAGTGGATCATGTTATTGAAGATATTAGAATTGTACTTAGTTTAATCAAATACTTTAACCTAATTATGGATGTGGACAGTGATGCAGTTGCGAGTGACCCGGAAGCCAGTGAAGATGAAATAATCACTGCCCAGAAGGTTCTCCAGACTCTAGAGGAGGCATGGCTGAATGAGAAGTTTTGTCCAGAGTTGCTCCCCCACCAATCGGACGTGGTGGAGTGTATGATGGAGCAAGTTCAACAGATGGAGGACAACATCCGGCGACTTCCAAGAGGAGACTTCCGGGTTGTCGTTCATCGGTAACTTTTTATATTACTCTACGGCTGTATCCGAATAGTCTACTTATGAGGCGTCGCGTTGGCTCGTGGCGTTGTTAGCTGCATTGGCAATCACGTGAACAAGTGTAGATCTGTTCGAATAGTCGCGGACTAGACCGATGCAGTCTTCTCGAGGTCTTGGTAACCATGGATACGAAAGCTATGAGCCATGCGGTTTTCTTGTGGCGTTGGTGAGGTGTTTGACTGGCAATTGTTTTAGTATTATCGTTTCGTCTGCTTGAGCACCGACTTACACAAATATTTCGTTTTCATTAGAGCTAATAGATGTCTTTTACATAGTTTCTAAGTTATTTGGTAGGAAGCAGCACTGCGGGCCCAAGAGTGTTGCCGATTTAATAGTTTGATGCAGTCTTCACTATGAAAACCGCTATAAATGTAAAATTATCAAGTCTCCATCAAGTCAAGCGTACAGTAGCCCCATGGCCTCTTTGGTGCTGACTGACATCTCACAGCTGACTTCTGACAGTCAACATTTAGGTATATACATACATTTTCACTGTCAAAAGTGACAGCTGCTAAACACATGCTTTTGCAGATCATCTGGTTTCACGTAGCGATACGTAATTTGGTCTGGTAACTTTTCAAAGCTGTCAGCCAGCACCAAAGAAGCCATGGGGCTACTGTACTTGACTATTCGGATACAGCCTACGTCTATATCACTTGAGTCATAGCTGACCATTATCTGTCATCTAATCATCACTTGAGGCCTAGGTTACTGTCATAACATTAGGGTCAGACAGGTGACTCACAACTTGGGTCACACCTTTAAGATATGTTATTTTGTGCTTTTCACACATGTTGTGAATGGCGTTTATTTTATGCAGGGTTCCTAAGGTCTGGAAAGTCAGGGGGAAAAATAAGTCGGGGAAAGTCAGGAAAGCTTAAAAAAAAGTCAGCACAATGACAGCTCATGTCATACTTCTGTTTCATTGGAAATTCTAAAGCCGCAGATGGAAAGTGTTGCCAAAAGTGAAAGTAGTGTAGTATCTAGGAGAAACCCTAAGACTTTTGTTATAAAAGATGATATAACTAAAACGGAAGTAATTTCGGCTTTGTAAGTTGTTGACAAAAAAAGTATTTCGTATCATGCAATAATTTAATTAGGGCTACAATTTTTCAGTTAATATTTCCAGATTGTTTCATTGCCAGTGCCTTTACTCTTGGGGGAGACAAGGCTGCATATTTCATTGTGCATGGCTTGGCTCCATTCTTTCAAAACAATTTACTGGACCGCTTAAAATCATGTAAAAACTTTGTAATTTGTTTTGATGAAGCGCTGAATAAAGTTTCAAAGAGGATAAATTGACATTGTAATCAAACTCTGGGACACGAAAAATCATAAAGTCATCAGTCGTTACTTAAACAGGGTGACCACAAACCTGGAAAACAGGGATAACCTGGAATAGTCAGGGAACTTGAAACCTAAGAAAAAATCAAGGAAAAGTAAGAGGATTTGACCACAGATGAAACGGAAAATTAGGCATTATCATTATTTTATCAAAACAACAGAAACAATATTTGTTTTGCTAACTCATTTCCATTATTGTATACCAGTAAACCCTTGCGAAACTTTCGCACATTCAACCTCCCCCCCCCCTTCCCAAAGTTTAGTCTTTTGTTATTGTGTTGTTGAAATTAAATACTCAGCGAAGTGTATACACAAAATTGCATAGAGTTTATTAATGGGAACTTATCTACATTTGACAATAAGTTACCTCTTTGTATAAAATATTTGATTTCAGAATGCAATCATCTTGAATTATTTGTTTGTCATTTTCAGTGGGTAATTGATACAAAAAAATATTGTTAGATTTTTCTTTTAACTTAAATTTTAAACAAACAATGTGTTTTAACTTAAACTGAGTGTATGCTATGTCAGAAGTCGGTAAAAAATCCTATCTACTGATACCTTATTCATCTCTGTAGGCTCTGTTTTAGTTGAGGAAAAGGGATGTTGACAACACTACAGAAATAATATATAGGATTATGGCAATCACAGATAAAGTGAACTAATAATAACCATCAGACACATTTTGTTGCTTTGATTATTCTCTTAACCTGAACCAAGGTCATCTGATGCACATGTGTGTAAACTTTGTTTGGGTGGACCGGGACGGCTTGTAACATTACGATGTATAATGTTCCAATGGGACCACGCCCACTACGGACGTTAATGGATGTATCGCATCAGTTCATACTACCCGCTCCAATAAATTCAATTAAATTTAGGATCCCTACAATAGTATTGTTCGCTGTTGTAGTTCTTGTAGGCTAAGAAGACATAATATAACCATGCTGGACAATATGTTTCACTACTCAATCCAAACCAATGTAATATATATTCTATCCACGCACTTACCACATGAATCTGCTGTCAATAGAATGCTGCTAGGCTGGACGACTCACGGTAAACCAAGACCGGCAACTGGAGCAGGAAAGGCCGGTGTATCAACAAACGCGTCCCGGCTCTCCGACTGTACTAGCGTGAAATGAACCAAGGACTATCTACATCGACTTGAAGACAACTATGTTTCCGACCTCTGGCGGATACTAGAGTAACCTCTTTCGAAATATCGGGTGATTGGAGATATTCACTAATATTCCAATGGGGCAAGAACAACTTTCATCAACATCCACATGGCCTACGTGGCTTTTTGCAGGAATCGTGACGTCACCGCGTGTGTTTGTGTATCCCCATCATAACAATGAAATCCCTATATAATGGCTATGCAAATATGCAAATACTGACTATTCTACGATCGACAATCAACGACAGATCATTGTCATGGAGCTGGGCAATGGCTGGAGAAAGACTTGTAAATGTATCAAACTCGTTGCTTAGACTCTAACTTCTTTATTATCTATAATCTTCTAACATAAAATTATTCTATTTCAAAATTTAACATATTTATTATTTAATCGTCTATTTAAATTAAAATACTATATCTTATAAATGTCACCGCTCGGGCGCTGGACGTGTACTTTTGTATTTATTCTCGTAAATATTTTCAATTACGTGCTAATTAGAAGTTGACATGTTAATATTTATTTGTTTGGAATTGTTGAGTATTCCCGTTTTTTTTAAAGTAACTTTTCGTATTTGAATTTATGGTTAGAATTAACGTAACGTGATGTAACTTTTTTGGAATTTGAATTAGGATAACTTTAATCTTTTGTAACGTAAGTTCCTTTTGAACAGCTAATGTTTTGTTTATTTATTTTGGGAACTGTGTGTCCCATATTCTCTGTCAGATCGAGTAGTCCCGTGGGAGTTTGGCTTATGTCTGGTAGTCAAACCCTCACGTTTTATAAACTCTGTAATGTAGTCGTCAACATTTAATTTTCTTTATATATAAGATATCGTTTTCTGTGCATTACGAAACCTTTGGAACCATATCAAGGTGCCCATTAGGCCCTTATAATTTTTGTATCGCATATAAATAAATACGCTGTAGTATTGTCTCATATAGACTGGTCTATCAATTTTGTGATGGATATCATATTTCCTTTTGTTAAAATACTTGCACAACTTGAATTTTGTAAAGTTGTTTACTTTGAGTATGATTTCTAACAGATCTCATTATGATATAATGAGACCATTTATTGTCATCTGCGCTATTGTCTTTAATTGAATAAACTACTCTTTGTTGAATTTACATATTTTTACTATCTCCTTTTTTGTATGTTAGTTTATATCCTCTCCCTTTATTACCTTTTAATGGTTGGGGTAGTATTGAGTCGTAGAGAGGGTGTAACAGGCTCAATCAAATTCATGAGACAATATCCGATCAAGTAGTTCATTACGTATCCACTTCACCCTATGGATAAGAGTGTACAATTTCACTAGAACTAGAACATTCCCTTCTCTAACAGAATGGCTGCAGATAAAAAGTATAGAATAATCTGAAAACTCGCTTTAAAAATAACAGTGTGGTGTTTTTTTCACTAATGTCCATTATAGGTGTGAAACTAAAAGGGTTAAGTAAGAAATTTTCATTTTAATGAAATTTTATTTAAATTATTTCTTCGCGGCTTTTAGGCTATATTTGACATGTAAGACAAACTACCTATTATACATTATGTCATGACATTATTATTAATAACAAAGTTTGAATAGATTAGATAAAGTTTTTTCAAGTGAAGAAAGTAATCAATAACCTACTTTGATGGCTGTATCATCTTAAGTGTTACTCTCATGTTAGACAAGACAGCCGATGACAGGAGGTTTGAATCTCATTCAGGTGTACTGGGGGTGGTTTCCCAAAATGGTTTTCCTCTCTCCCTCTACACAAATGCAGTTACACTTCCTCTAAATATAACCTTTCTAGTCCCTAAGACCATTAGCGTAATTAGTACATAAGTAGGCCTATATAACTTGAACTGATAGTAAGACACGGCGCTAAATAAAGTAATCGATAAGAATCCATTTTCAAGTGTTCCATCATTAATGTTTTTGAACCACATACCCACAGAATTGACTTGTTATAGGGGATTGTGGAGATCTAGGGAAACAAGTAAGTTGCTCATAGTTAGCCTTACGGTATAAGTTACCTGTCTCGGTGGTGTAGCTAGCTAACACGCTAGTTTTGTGTTGAGATAGACTGCCGAGGACAAGGAGATTGAGGTTCGAATATTGGTCAGGTGAACTGGGGCTAGTGGGGGGGGGGCTTAAATGGCTTTCTACTCTCCCTCCATGCAAATGTGGGTTCCTTTCCTCTAAATCCAACCTTCCCAATTCCTAACCCATTAGCATAATTAATACCTAATTGTATAACCCAAACAGGTAGTAAGACACAGTGCTAAATAAAATAAAACCGTATAAGTTACCTATGATGGCCCACTAGGTAACTGTGTTTGTCTTGAAGTGTGAATCAAACTACAGTAGCCCCATGGCTTCTTTGGCGCTGACTGACAGCTCATAGCTGACTTCTGACAGTCTTCATTTAGGTATATACCTAAATTTTGACCATCAGAAGTGACAGCTGCTAAACACATGTTTTGGCAGATCATATGGTTTGGCGTAGGGATACATAATTTGGTCTGGTATAGTAGCTAGTAGCCCCAATGACTTCTTTGGTGCTGACTGACAGCTCACAGCTGACTTTTGACAATCAACATTTAGGCATATACCTAAATTTTGATTGTTAAAAGTGACAGATGCTAAACACATGTTTTTGCAGATCATCTGGTTCGGCGTAGGGATACGTAATTTGGTCTGGTAACTTTTTAAAGCTGTCAGTCAGCACCAAAGAAGCCATGGGGCAACTGTAATTTTTCAAAACTTTTAGCTGTCAGCTGTGAGCTGTCAGTCAGCACCAAAGAAGCCATGGGGCTACTGTATTACAGATTCTTATTAATAGGTTACTATTTTATAGAGGTTAAATATGCCTAGAGGCTTTAATGATTAAAATCATAAGATTTTGTTTAAAAAAAATTTGCAATCAAAGTCTTAACCTAAATCATAAATTACTTTGATCTCAATCACTCATTTCCTGATTTTAACACATTGATACTGTATACGCTCTCACTAGTGCCAACAACAGTTAAAGGTAATGTCTATAAACATGCTCCATGTGACATGCGGCACATCCTCATATTCACTCAATTGGACAACTCTAAGGACAACAATTGTGGGAAAATAGGACCCAACTCTCATTCAAATAATGTGACTCTAGATTGGGATGGTTCAACCAACAGCCTCATAGTTTGATTTATGTTTGGAGTAGGAGGAATGGGTGTAAAATGTTTTACATAAGCTATATCATAAAGTAAAAATATTCACACTCTTGTGCTGATTCGAACAACAATATTTAGCTAGGAGGGCTCATTCATTTATAGCATCATGTTTTGATTTATCAATTATTTATTGCTATGAGATGTCAACCAAGAACCCTTAAATTATTCAAGAACTAACATTTAAATGTTTACTAATTGCATCTAGAGTTTTAGGTAAATTAACATTTTAACATTGTGTGCACAGGTTAGAACTCGACAGGATCCGATATGTGACATCCAACTACCTGCGGCTACGCCTGGAGAAGATTGAAGCATTCACTGCCCACATTCTGGAGCGAGAGAATGATCTGTCCCCTGGTGAGTGCAGATTTGCTCGTGAGTACCTGGCCCATCTAGAAACCCATCTGAGACATTTGGCTCTCAGACACATGCCAACCAACATTCAGGATCTGGACCATAACAACATAACAGCCAAACCTAACACAAGCAGTTTTGTTTTCTTGCGAGTGAAGGAGGAGGTGAATGGAGTTGTCATTGAGGGTGACAGCAACAATCGAGATGAAGAGATTGACTTGGAAACTGGCTCTCAGCATGTGATGCAGTATAGACCGGTGGCTGAATTGGTGCGAGCTGGTAGTATACAGCTCATGTAGCCATACTGGGTCTTCAGCCAAGGAAATGTGATACAATACATATTGGTGGCCAAGTTGGTGCGAGCTGGTAGGATACAGCTCATGTAGCCAGACTGGGTCTTCAGCCAAGGAAATGTGATATAATACATATTGGTGGCCAAGTTGGTGCGAGCTGGTAGGATACAGCTCATGTAGCCAGACTGGGTCTCCAACCAAAGACATTTGATGCAGTACACACTCGTGGCTGAGTTGGTGCGAGCTGGTAGGATACAGATCATATAGCCATACTGGGTCTCCAACCAAAGACATTTGATGCAGTACACACTCGTGGCTGAGTTGGTGCGAGCTGGTAGGATACAGATCATATAGCCGGATAACAGATGCATTGTGGCGCTAACAATAACATGACAGGTTTGAATCTTTCCTAAAACCAGCAGCACCATTGGGTTGGTGTTTAAGGATCTCTTTAGGTAAATAAATACAAAGCGGACACACATCCTATTGCGCTGTTAAGCATACTGTAGGAGTCTGAATCCTGATGGTAATGCAGGCACTACTCTTCAAGTAGTATTAGAAAAGCTGTTCACAGTCCTCACAAAAACTGGCAAATATATAAATTTGACCCACTGATGTGAGTTCGAGAAATTTGTTGTAGCTGATACCAGCAGTTACATATCATATAGGCTACTTTATGGTGACACTTGAAATTACTGTAAATTTGTATGAGGCTTTTAAATTTCAAATTTGTATGATCTAAACATGATTTGTATTTTAGTAAGAATTCTCACTCTTAATACAGAAGGATTTGATTAATTTGAAAGATTTAACAATTCTAACCACCATGATTCCCCTTGAAATTCCTATTTAAATTAATGGAAGTGCAAGGCCTAAAGATAAAAAAAACTGTAGGCCTTAAAGTTCATAGTCAAAACACACTAAGACACGTAATTATGTAATTTTTGGGGTACATCAGTCCCTTTCTTCGGCAGAAGAAAGTAAAACACAGACTGGGCTATGGCAGTATGGCTAGAGGTCGATCATGGTCACTTAGATACTGTTGTTGTCTGTTTCTTGATTCACAAAAAAGCTTTAGGTTTGGATTCTGCAGTTGCCTGTACAGTGTTCACACCTGTCTCTTTACTCTTGGTAGATGGATAGAATGTTTATTAATAATATATTTAATTATTAGATTATATTATCTTTTAGTATTGTTTGTATGGAAATTACTGACTGGTGTGAGGAGACCTGCTTGGAAGAAAAGGAGAGAAGGTTATCTAAGATTGAGCCCAGGTGGCTGCCTGGATTTGGTTATATATTGGTGAGCAAGTTCCCATCTACGAAGTGGGGAAGCATTGCAATTATTGGGGAGGGCTCATATAACATTAGTACTCTAGCATGAATCAAAATATGAATTATGTGTTTGGGTATGAAGTGCTACAGGTTTGCAATCGGTGAGCATTCATTCGTTGTCTGAGTGTTCCCATGGCGAGGCCAATGTATTCAGCAATGCAATAGTTGCATTGTAACTGATATATAAGATTTTCTGTGGAGCATTCATAGTGGCCTTTCATGGGATATTCCATTGGTGTGCGTCTGCTTTTGAATAGGGTGGAAGGTTGGTGAATTTATTAGGGACTGCATCTCGGTTTGTTGCAAGAGTAGGAACTTTTGGCCAGATTTTGTTTGTGGCTAGGTCAGGCAATTTAGGGTGAACCAGAATGCTCTAGAGATTAGGGAAGGGCGTTTGATGATGATTCTTGTAGCACTGTTAAGGAGTTATTGAGGGAAAGGTGATGAGGTTAGGATAATTAAGTCTGTGTTTAGGATAAATAAGCCTGTGTTTAGGATAAATATGAGTTTGTTTGGACCTTCATAATACTGGGTGATGAGCAGAATGTCATTGGAAGTTTGTTTTTTGATAAGCTCTTGATTGGGCAGGAGCTCTGTTTATTTGCCTGTTGACTATGTGTTCAGGATATACTCGGGCTGTGAAAGTTTTGAAGAGTTGTTGACATTGATTGTTAAGGTTTTCTTCCTCAGAACACATGTTTGGCTTTGGTAGCTAGGATATAGGGTAGAGAATGTTTTACATGAAGAGGATGGTTGCTTTGGAATTGAAGGTACTGGTGATGTTTGTTTCCCTCGTGAAGGTTTAGTTCCAGAGCCAAGAACATGTAATGGTGTTGTGAAATGTTCCAAATGAATCTGAGGGGGCTATGGTTATTTAATATTATTAATATTTTTACCTACTTGAGAAATATGTTTTAATGCTGTAATTAACTGAATAGGTCTTTAATAAAAGCTTAGCCCACACATAAGGTTATATAACTATCATCAATGCTTAGTTTAAATCGAAATTATGTAATAATGAATATATTGTTTTTGAAAACTTCTCTCTTAATTGTTTGTTGGATATTGAAGTTTTTTTATTATTGTATTAATCGATTTTTTTATCAATAATTTATTGTCAAACATTAAAATACACAATATATAGTATATATTTTGATTGGCTGTAATTGGAGAAAAACATATGTATGGCTCAAAAAGGCTTCTGCCTAGAATTAATCGCCTCTCAAATCATGAAAAATTCATTACAAAGCCAAGCAAAACTTAATGTAATAAAAGAGTCCTAGGCAACATAATGATAAAGTTAAAGCAGCATAGCTGCAAATTGCTGTAAGCATGACCTGCCATTGTGGAATACATACAATTGACCCTCGGTGTGAAATCATGATAGCATATGTTCAGGGAAGTACACTGGGCTACATAATGTTACATAGAACTAAATGTACAGGCTTAGTAAAAAACATATTACCTGCACTGAAAACTGATTTCGGTGACTTTCAGAACAAGAAATATGGCATAATTGTAGATGAATCAACCGACTTTTGCTCTCAGAAATACTCCAATGGTTTTGCCATGGTGATGTAAGACGAGTGTTGAAGAACATCTATATGCACCAGTTCAAACGTTTGTGATGTAAACTTTTCACTTCTTTGAAATGGTAGTATATGTTGTTTCCCCTCCAGACATGCTGTACATGGGTCACTACTGTCTTGATATTCAATATTATTTTCCTTTAATATAGTCTTTACTAGTTCAATATTTTGATGTGATAAGCTTTCGTGCCAGCCCTTCAAAATACAACATACACTTGTCACTGTTAGCTTCAGAGATTTCATATTCGAAGTTCGTCACATATAACTTTCTGTCACGGGTTGCCATTAAGCACACTTTGTTGTTTTTGATAAAGTCACATCTTTCATTGTTTATTTTCATAGTACACACGTTATTTAAAGCATTTGCCACTGAAAACAAGTTCATTTTTAAGTCTGGCACTTATTACACATTATTTAGGGTGGTTTTGATAAAACAATGTTCATTATAAACTTTTAAGGTTATTTGTTCTACATCTACAGCATTTAATTTTTTACCATCACCTATAATTACACATTGTGTTTAGCAGCCGATTATAACTATTGAACAGGGTGCATTCAAAAGTCATGTGTTCACTCGCGCAACTATCTACTAGCCACTTGATGTGTTACTGTTGATTTCCTACCAAAGCAGTTACTGTGAATGCATTACCATCCTTTCCTTGTTTTTTATTAAGACAAAAATGACACTTGCTCTTCAAATGTCCTGGTTTTGCAATAATAGCTTTTTTTTTACATTCTGGCTATCCCTGCTCTACAGTTTCTTATAAAATGTCCCAACTGTCTGCATTTAAAACACTTTGACAGTGTTTTATTTTGTTTCTTCACTGGTAGTCCGACATAGCCCTCAGCGTTACTGGTCTGTGACTTCAGTCTTTCCTCTTCATTATTATTATTATTATTACTACCCGTTCGGGTTATACACACTTACGCTAATGTGTAATGGTAGGGTGATTGTGAGATGAAATGGAGGACCTACAGTTTAACGTGGAATCCGAACCACGGTGGAGGCCTAGCATTCCCCACATNCCCACATTCACAAGATGTCTTGTCAGAGGTGAAGGAAGGGTTTGGTAATCAGATAAATCTGTGCCGGGACCGAAGATTGAACCCCGGCCGCCAGCATAGAAGTCTGACACCTTACCCCTAGACCGCCAGGTCACCTCTTTCCTCTTCAACCATGAGTCTTGTGTTTATGTTTTCCAACGTCTATTTTTCATCAGCTGTAGATTCCCATGCTGACACAAAATAACTGTGTTTTTCTGACAATGATATTAATATTTTAGTTATGATAAACTTATCTGAGAATTCTTCACCTAATTAATTCAGCTTATTTTGAAATTCTTGAGCTTTTGATATAAAGACCGACATATCAATGCCTTCTGCATATTTATATTGGAAAAATTGTTGCTGCACCATGTGAATACTGGTGTGACGCTTCTGTTCATAGACACTGTGCAATTCCCACCACCTATCAGTTGCACTATGACATGTTAGAACATGCAGCTTTACCGCTTCTCACAACCGAGTTACAATTAAACTCTGCACCTTTGAATTCTTTACTCACCACACCTCTTGTTCTGGTTCATCCTCTGATTTTACCGCTGTACCCTCTGTGATCTCAAACACCTCGAGACTCTGCAATAGTACTCCTACCTGGAATTTCCAAACATTCCAGTTTTTAGAGCCCACTGTGGCTGTATTTGTGAATTGTTCCATAGTATCTTGATCACACTCAAAACTTTCCTGTCTTGCAGCTAACCCTTTTCCTTTTGTACATGCCAACGCCCAAGAGAAGACGTTTCCTGCCCATACTACGATTTTTCAGTACAACATAAGTGCTTGCAGTTTTCTTTCTGATATAACTTTCACTTCAATTACACAACATATTTATAGGTAACTGGGCCCATAACCTGTTATTAGTTTTACAATGAAACTAGAGCGCAGTGATTACATAAATATTTATTGAGTTGCCGACCACAAAACAGTACGAGTAGCCACGATAACTTCTGAACTGAAAGTAACATGATCACGGATCATCACTACAACATACTGGGCAGACACAACTACCAACCATTGAACAAAAAATACTTTATTGCTTTTCACAGTTATGTTTAATATTTTGATAAATTGGGAAGAGCTAAAGGCTTATTTCACTAGTGCTGAATTAGTCCAATCAAAGTTTTAACACACAATTCGAAACAAGAATGATAAAGAAAATGTTTGACTACAAAAATTACTTGTTCTTTGTGTTCGAGACACCTGTTGTACTGGAATTTGAAAGACTGAACAGCCATTTTCAACAAACCAAAGCTGATCCTCGTGAATTGTAACAAGAATTATTTTTTCATCAGAAAAGTCTTCAGAGCAGACCATGTCACTAGACAAAGAAAAAAAAATCATTAAATTGATTTGAGAGGATATTCTCCCTGGTAACTTAAGGTAAAACAAAGGTAAGAAACAAAATGCAACCAAATTTTCCTGATATTATTTTGAGAATTAGGGCAGAATTATTTTTTTCAAACAAATAATGTAAGGACTTATCTCCATCCGCAAAAATGCTAAAAGACCACATAGGCCTATGTACAGCTGTAGGTTCCACTTGTTCCGCTGAGGATGACAGTAGTGAAATAAATATAGACATGGTCATGTGATGTGAGTTTGAAAAATATGTTAAATTTATTTGGAATTTTTCTATTATTGTTTGCCATTAAATCAAAATTTTAATCTGACACCCGCCTTGGTGGCGTAGTTGGCTAACGCGCTTGTCGTGTTAAGCTCGACTGCTGAGGACGGGGAGATCGAGGTTCGAATCTCGGTTGGGTGAACTGGGGGTGGTTTTGCCTAAATGGTTTTCCACTCTCCCTCCACGCAAATGCGGGTTCACTTCCTCTAATTCAACCTTCCCAATTCCTAATCCATTAGCGTAATTAGTACTTAAAGTGTATAACCTGAACAGGTAGTAAGACGCGTTGCTAAATATACATTTAATCTGGCAACCCTGGTATGGGCTAAGATGCTGTACAGCAAACTGACATCTAGAGTACAAAGTATTTAGTCACCATAGATTTCAATTCACTTTACACCAACATCCTCCTGTAGTGCATTCCCCAGTCGAGTTTACTTGGACAACAAGTCAAAAAGTTACTAGAAATAGTCTCTAATGTATCCCTACACCAACAGCTGACATCCATCAATTTAGATAACTGTAATGAAAACATATGGTAATGTATTAATGAGAGAGAGTTTACCACACCAATTTAGGCGAATATTATTTGTATTTGAGGTCGGGCACAAAGCTTATTTATAGTTTTATTCCATTTAAAAAAAAGAATTATTAACAGCACTTTCACACAAGGTATTAACAACTATAGCTTCAAAATGGTGACCAGCAAATTTAAACCTTTATCATGACTCAAAAGTTATTTACAATGGTGCACCCACGCAGTGGATGAAAATATATTATTCAGTTAAATATTTCAAAATACAATAAAATAATTTATGATATTTAAAAAAAATTACAAGTATTTTCTCTTTTTCAAGTAAATACAATGCCTGTAATAAAAGGTATTAATGTAGACACTATAATCACATTATAGATAATATTACAAAACAAAGATTAAGTACTTTTAATGATGTCTGAAATATTGTTAAAAATCGGATAAAAAGAAATGATTAAAAGTAATGAAATAGTGGGAGAAAACTTAGTTTGTTATTTTAAATGTAAAATATAACATATAATTAAAAAACTTTTCTTTTATAACAAAATGGCAATCTTTTACAAGTGTTGGCAACCCATAACCTAAACGTATGATTTCTCAACTGTCATTTAGGTAAAAAGCTATGTTGAATTTACTGTATCTATCTTCTTTAATGTTTGGGGCTCTTTTCCCTGTCAAGTGCAAGTCTAAAACCTATTTTGTGGGATGGTGGGCGGGAGGGTGATAGGCGTGGCGTGGCTTCACAACCGACCAAAGTATCCTTCGGCGCCAACAAGAACAGATGAATCATGGAAACTGTGTATGGCACTAGTTACTGGACAGGTTGTAGTAAGAATTAAAAGAGAAGAATGTGTATTATATAAATTTTATATAGTTTTTTGGTTTAATATCAGTGTCTTCTGAAACTTGTTTATGTAACAATAGTTAACATCAAGATGTATAAAGATTGTGTTTTTGTTGTGTGCCACCCCTAGTATCTAGGAGAAAAAAATAATCAAAAAGAAAAACATTTACCTCCGCTAATTCAGACAGTGGCACGGCGACTCTCAATACTCGAGACCACTGGGGAAACTTAAAAACTAAAAACATTAGCAATTTAGATAAAAATGGATTGTTAAAGTAAAATGTAATTTAGACTACAATAAAAATGAATGTATAAAATAACAATTGTTGGCAATTTTGTGGGTTTATTGTTGTTTCCTTTTACCACATCCCAATCCTACCTAGGGAATTCCGGATAATTCTAATTCTAATTTAACAAACTATAAAATAGTATTGTTGAAACCAAAAAGAAGAAAAAATAATAAATATATAATCAAAAAATTAATAATTAGACATAAAATAAAAATAAAATGTTACTTAATTCTCTGCATTAGTCGGTCTTTCTGAAAGTTCATAAAATGAATTCTGATTTTGATAGGAGAGAAAAAAATATATTTAAAGTTGAAGAGTTGGCTTGAACTCTTGTCACCCATGAATTAGTCCATATTGAAACGCCAACTTCAGAAATTTGTTTCACTTTAGTAATGTAAATTCCTCTACAATTTAAACGAAAATAAACAATCTAGTTCTTGCACACACACTTGGCTTTCCATTTTTGCTACTTGTACATTCATTAACAACCTTTAATTTACTTTAAAATAATTTGAAATATGAGCTCCACAGATTTGGCTCCATGTTGGACCAACACCGAGGAAGAAGACCTCATCTCCTACAGAAAGTCTTCCAAAAATTAAATTTAAAAATGTTCTATTCTTTACTTCCAAGTCCAAAGAGAAAACTAATATATAAAAACAAAAGATAACATGTTGGCTATGGACTAGGGATAAAAATCAAATACAATGCAAGTTTAATATAAATATTAAAATATATCCCAATGAATGTGAACAATGTTTTATAAAGAATTAAATGTTTGTTTCTTCTTTTACAATCACGAGATCTGCTATTCACTTTTTTGATAGAACTGTGCATGCATGCGTTAAAACAAACATGGCTGACGTTAAAAATAAATAGGAGTAAACACATTTCTTAGGAGGATAAATAATATGTTTAATAAAAGGTAAGTGTTCTTCCTTAAATCAAAATTTCTTATTTAAATTATTTAAAACAATGTTAAACGTTGTTCCTTCCATCCTTTTATTTTATTGAATGGATATAAATAGTATTATTAGTCAAGCTGACTATACAGTGGCCGAACTTTGAAGTGTTTAATTTCACACGAAATTAAATTGGAAACTATTCACAAAAAGTATAAAATATAGGGAAATACATGGTAGGGTGGTAAATTACGTCACAAGGTCTAGTGGAAAAATCATACATTTGGAAATATCAGTTTTCTCAAGAATGAGTGAAATGTTAATAGTATTATTTTCAACACCTCTTCTAAGAAAATGTATCAATGTTTATTAAGTGTTACATTTATTATCTTTTGCTATGCTGCTTGCAGTTTTCTATTGAAAATTGTCAAAATTATTGATATTTGATCAAAATCATAGTGGAGGTGTGTACATAAAAAGTATAACTTAATAAACATTCTTCTATTCTTGAACAAACTGTTTCTGAAAAGAAAATTGCAAAACAATAAAAATTCTTGAAGATAGTTTGTTCCCATGGTTCTGCATTTCCACGTCAAATGAAAAGGGCCATTCACCTTCATTTAATACAGCAATTTTTTCTTTATATTAATCAATTGTGAAAAATGACATTTGATTCAAATTTAGAAGGAAATATTTGGTTAGTTAAAAGCCTATCCATTGCTAATCTTTTTGAGTTACTATTCATTTCAAACCTAACAATCTTTATTAACTCACCCAATATGCCAAGAATGACATAAAATTAAGTGTTATTGACGCATAGTAAAAGAGAAAGCTGGCAGTTTTGTGATGGTGGCAGGTGTGTTTCTTAAATAAAGAATGTATTGTCTCGACTTTCAATACTTCTGTGTGGCAATGTAATAGTATAATGCTGACAGACCGATTTGAGTCTCAAATTTTTATATTGTGTGTTTATAAGAAGAATATTTTGAAGTTATTGATTTATTGTGTACCAGCTGCTTATATTCCATTCACAGTAGGAATTACTCTCTGAAAGGTCTTTTTTCCTACCAATATCCTACTATTTAGTAGATTTATGGTAGGGAAAAGGGCCTTTCAGAAGTCAATTCCTGCGGTGAATGGAATATAGATACTCATAAAAATGGTTGGTTCAATTTTTTTTAGATATCCCTTGGACTTTCTACTGTATTTAAAAGATTATAATTCAAATCTAAATGTTTTAAACTTTTTCATAATTTATATTTTTATAATAGGTAGTCATGTTTATATTTTAATTATCATAACATATTAAATGATCCAGATTCGATTAGAAACCATAAAATTCTGCTAGCAATAATTTTGATTTGATTTGAAAATTAAAATTTTGGATGCACAGTCACAGTCTTAAAATTTCTGCAATTCTAGTCTCATCTGCTTGGATCCAGGTGCATTCTGTTATGCTGGAATAACTTTCAGAGTTCTCTGAGAACTGTAAAAAATTAATGTATTTGTCTGTGTGCTTTATAAAGGCTGTCACAGATGAGGCAAGGTTTTTGCAAAGTACTCTTGGTAGAGTAGCTTATCTGGATGAAGTAAATAGTTTCATCTACTTTAAGAGAAAATGTCATTTCTCTATTATTTTTTTTAGTGATTAACAGCAGTTTTAAAAAACTATTTTCTACTAACATTTACGCTATGACTGGATGGTGTTCCGATCTGGAAGCTAGAACCTATCATTTGCACTTTCTATTTTGTTTTTACAGGTTGTATAACTTGTTTTAATGTGCACTCCATTTTTATTTGTAAGTTGTGTGTTGAGTCCCTAATTTTCAGTGGGTGGGTTGGACTCCCTATTATAGTATTGGTTTCCTTTTTCACACTCTCCTGATGAGTTTTGATAGAATGAAACCTAGGTCAAGGGATAGGACAGCAACAATCGATTTTCTTCAAGAGGCAGCCATTACGTCTTTGTCCTATGGCAGCAGTGTAAAGTGTTTTCTTCTTTTGATTGTAAAAGCCATATTGTGTTAGTTACTTTTATGTGTTTCTACTAACCTTCTTCCAAATATAAGACAAGCTTCAATCTGTTCGAACTATATTGATGGGCAAATTGTTGACAACCCTATTTAGAGGAATACTATCATTAAATTACAGGCCTCAGCATGAAATAACTATAAACGTTGTCCAACACACCAACTTAACTTGTAACAGATAAATATATTTTGTATAAATCATCCAAATTTAAAATTATGTTTACTTGATTTTAAGTACATTTAGCACACTCAACATGAACGGTTTAAAGCGTGTGGCTGGGTCAGTTTATTAAAATGCCTCCAGTTCCTCTGTCCTTGAGTAAATAAATAAAATGCTGGACACCTAGCAAACTACATCATCAACAAATGAAATGGGTCGAATCCACTATTTCTCGAATCCTAGCAAATCGTTATAAATTTAAATGATTTACAAATAGACCCAACATACATAATATAGGACTAAACTGTGAATTAATATTTCAATCATGCTTTCAATTTTAATCAACCTCAAACAACCCTCGCAAAATACAGGTTAAAATCCAGCCAAATTAAATAATCTAGACTCATATAATTGTTTAAAAATCAAATCAATCAAAATTTGAATGTCTCTTAGCTATTTTTAAAAGTATTGTTAAAATGAGTTAAAAGTTTTAAAAAACATGTGAAATAATCAGATTAGGCCTAGTTATCCTTTGATCAACCTTAATCTTCATTAAAGGATATTTTATTGTATTAAGATAGCAAAAATAAATATACAAATGGACATTTTTAATAAATACTAAAACAACATGCTTATCAATTAAACATACATTGGAAATAGTGAACTCATTAATGCCTAAGTATGTTTTTATTATTATTTTCTCATATATATATATTATCTCTTTTCGTGCAGAAAACAAATATATTCGATTCTTGCGATATATCGATTTCTGAGAATAAATTCTATTTAAAACACAAACACATTTTCGACTACAATATGTTCATTCCCATTTTATAAGGCAGAACTACGTTTGAATATTTCTACAATTTCTTCAATAATATATTTAAAAAAATAATAAACTAAGTTAAAATCATTTTAAAAACAATGGATTAGCATTTCGTTTTTTGATTCTTAAAACTCGAGAGCGTTTATGAAGTGATCAGATTACCTGAATCGATTTTACAACAAACAAACAATCAATATCCGATATGTAGGCTGTATTTATTTTTCATGAAACCCAACAAAATGTCTAACTTAAGGATCATATGTAATAAATTGGGGTTCTTTGCATAGTTGTGGATAATTAAAACCAGTTAGGTAGTAAGAATTAACTTTATCTTTATTTTAATCATCACTCGGGCGAGTAAACATAATATATGTCATGGTGGCTTACTTTACATCGTGTGTAATGTGTTCTTATTTCTGTTAAAAAAAACAGTAATTTGTTATTCTAGTTTTGATTTTCAGTTTTTGAAGAGTTTTAATGTGTTCATTAAAATATTTACAAGATTGTTTGTGAGGTGAAAGTTTTAGAAGTGACCATGCGCTGAAACGGTCGAGTCCTTGTTTCCCATACAGGTGGCATGGTAGGGTACTAGGCACGTAAGATTTTCCACACCTAATTTTTTTTTTAAAGATGATTTTATTCATGTTTATCTCTTTTGTCCGACAAAATAAATATTACGGATTAAGTTGTGCTTTTCAATTAGGTCTAACTAAGTAATTTTTGAATTGGAAATATTATGCTTTGCTTATGAGGTGAAAGATTTGAGGGGCCCATCTCTANTTCATGTTTATCTCTTTTGTCCGACAAAATAAATATTACGGATTAAGTTGTGCTTTTCAATTAGGTCTAACTAAGTAATTTTTGAATTGGAAATATTATGCTTTGCTTATGAGGTGAAAGATTTGAGGGGCCCATCTCTAGAAATACTTAATTGACCATAAAAAGAATCACTCGAATGTTCAAGGCTTAACTCAGAACTAATATTTTCAACCCTATAATTAAAAACATCTGTTAAGACTATTTGATTAGTGATGCCAAACACAATAAACATGTACATTAAAAACAAAATGATTAATTAATATTTAATATATTATCTTTCTGTAATGTGTGTTTCTATCCATCCTTTTTGTAACTTCTTCCAAATATAATACATAATGATTAATGGCTCTGAAACTAGGATAGTTAGATCCTAAACTAGGGATTCACAAATTTAAGTGAAGTGTCAATCTTAAAACTATACATAGTTGGTAAGCCATGGCTCTCACACATTTTTGGATTTAATTAAATATATTGTTTATTTCTCATGCACCTTTTAATCTCTGAGGCCGACTATTTATGATACACAGGTCAAACACACTACAAGTTAAAGGCTAATTTTTAAAACATTTTACTTTTAAGTACAATATATTATAATATTTAGGCTTCTTTCAAATATCAACTGTTTACACAATTATTTTCTTAATTATAATTATGAAACAAAAATTATAGGGGTGTGCGAAACTTCAACACAAATGTCGGCTTCAATTTAGCTTTGAAAATAATTCCAGCTTCAAAGCTTCGTCAATAAAATATTGAGAGCTAAAATATTCAATCTATGGTCAGTTATTGCCATTTATATATAATATAAAACAATTTTTATTTGGGAAAATTAAAAGTAATTGAATGAAGAAAGAGCACGTACAGGAACAGCTACAAGAATGGAATGAGGAAGTGAAAGTGTGTGGCATGAAATTTAGCATGGCAAAGTGTGCATTTATGGTAATGACAAGGAAGAGGATAAAGTCCAGTAAAGCTATAAAGTTGGATGGAGTAGAGCTGAGAAAAGTGCAGAATGTAAAATACCTTGGAAGCGCAATTGTGGCGAAAGAGGGACGTAATTAGACGAGGACATCAGGGAGAGTTGTTTTATTGGTGTGTAAGCCCTGCTATGGAGAAAAGAAGTGACCTTGAAATGTAAGAACATAGTTTACAAGGTGTACTTTGTACCCATGGCCACATATGTAAGAGACTAGGAAATTGGATACTATGGGAATGAGGTTTGTGAGGAGTATGTTAGCTGTCATGAGTAGAAACAAGATTAGGAATGAAGTTATCTGGGAAAGAGTTGGGGGAAGCAAAACAGATGGTATGGTCATGTAATGAGATTGGAAAAAAGAGAGGATGCCAAAGAAAATGTATGTAAGAGGGAGGTTAAGAAAGAGACCAGAGAAGCAGATAACAGAAAGTGTCCGAGTGAGTGGAAAAGAATGGTGGAAAGATAGAGGAAGTTAGGTATTTTACTAAACTGACCCGGCCACCGGCTGTAAACGGGGTTGATGTTTTTACCTCCAAACAAAGTTCTGGTTTCTATCAAATTTTAAATAACTACTCATGAGTTGCTATACAACACTGAAAACAACACACTTAAAGACACACTAGTGGTGCACAGAAATTAAAACGGAATCATATATTCACTGACATCAGCTGTGTTATTTCCTTAGAACTTATCAAAAGAGGATACATGGGACATCTAGTGATAAATAGAGGAACTTCATCAACGAGGAACTTACCTGCACAGCCAAACATTGAGAAGTGGAAAATTGTGAAGTACCATTGCAAAGGAACATAAACTAGCTCGAGCCCGTGGAAATAGCGGGATGTGTAGATTTATAACAATAGATGCTGCACATGTAAATAATGAGATAACCGATCAGAGGATTAAAAAGTAACACTTGATTACTGTTGGTCCTAAAGGATTAAAGTTAGTAAAACTTTTACTGTGTGCATTGTAAACATGAATGAAGTCAACACAAGAGTACATACGGCATGAACTTATGTCTGAAGGAAGTAACACCCTTTACCCAACTAGTTACTGTGCACTCCATGAATTAATTCTAAGATAATTAACGGCTCCTTCCCCTTACAAGTTACTTGTGCACAAATACAAGCACATGCAGGTGTTTATTGACATCACATATCTACACACACACCAGCTTTAACAACAGTGACATGTTTAAGACACCATCTCTCTGTTGGCATGTGGAAATGCCTAGGTTCTATCGAATATATTAATAGTATCATAATATGAGAAATTACATCACATAATCAAATGTAGGAACATACTTTAATATAAGTAACACTCCTTTATTTAAGTAGCAATCTTAAATCTAATCAAGTACAAAAGTAACAATCAAACAAACAACTTTTTAGTCCTACTGCACATATAATCGATTATCTCCTGTTGGAGTTGAATAGAAAACTTTCAAATGAATTACCCATTCAATTTTATAAAGACAAATAAGAACTAAGTTATAATTGGTAAATAATGGATGTAGTTAAAATAACCAACAAAGATGATTGAAATTATATTTAGTTGGAATGATTTCTTCTATTTTTAAAATGTGTTGTGAAAGTATTTGGTGTTCATCACAATCTTCTAATTAAATCCAACTTAACTTTATCACAAAACAAATGCATCCAAATATCTATAGTTATATTACACACATTTTTCAGGACAACTTTTATATCTAAAACTGAAGCGAGACCCTAGCATACATCCCTTTATAAATTAAATTTAGGAATATCAGATAACTCTTTTAACTTATAATAAAAAATAGCTCAATTTGAGTAAAAATTGGACTTAACTTCATTAAACAATAATTATTACTGGCAAAATGAAATGTCTCAATAATACTGGCCAATAAGTGAATTGTTTACTGTTTTATTAATACCACCATCATAACTTAACACTTTTTTTTTAGTTTTTTAACTGGGAAAAATGTATTCATTGATAGAATTATATTTCCTTAGAATAACCAAGCACATAAAATTAAAAATGGAATTTAAAGTTAGTTTTAAAATCATGGGAGTGTGTGTTTTAGATATATATATAAATGCACAACTTAGGTCACTTGTAATTGGTTGTGTGGGAAGGTAGTACATATTTTCACCCTTTGTTGATAAGTACTCTTTTGTATTCATCTCAGCTCTGCTTTTGGGATTCTTGGTTCTTGTCAGAATCTTCTATGCTGACATCCTGTGTGTAGGCCTATAACACAAAATATGGCTCCATATTCTTCAAATACCACAGTGTAATATTCCATAGCACCAAAGCCGCAACTAGGAGAAATTACTCCGGGTCTCACATTCCAGGGGGCCAAATTTCCCCCCAAAAATTATTAAATTCAATTGCTGTTACTATTCCTAATTTTGCATCAAATAGTGTACAAATAATTAACAGCAATAAGTATTTGCTTAGTGATAGGATTACATTCCAGATCCCTGAAAACCATAACTTTATGTAATTTAAGATTTGCGTTATTCGAGTAATGCAGTACAGTAGAATACACCACCAATGTGCTACCACTGTCAGTCTACAGACAACTAACAGTGCAATGGTGCAAAGAGGAATCTACTTTTGATAACTTAATTTGTTTGCAGGTGACCTGGTGGTCTAGGGCTAAGGTGTCGGACTCCTGTGCTGGGGGTCCGGGGCTCAATCCTCGGTCCTGGCACAGATTTATCTGATTGCCAAACCCTTCCTTCACCTCTGACAAGACGTGTATTAATCACAGCTTGTGAATGTAGGGAATGCTAGGTCTCGACCGTGGTTCCGATTCCACGTTAAACTGTAGGTCCTTCATTTCATCTCACAACCACCCTACCATTACGCATCAGCGTAAGTGCGCATAACCCGAACAAGTAGTAAAACATGGTGCTTATTATAATAATAATAATAATAATAATAATAATAATAATAATGATAATAATTATTACTATTATTTGTTTGCATTTAATAAAGTACAATCATTTAATGGGATGATCAATATTCCTTAAAACATGAGAAATTATTAAGTAACACAAGTGCCGCATCAATATATTATAATGGCTTATGCTAAAACTAATAAAACTACCGTACAAAGGGCGACCTCAGATTTGTTTTGCCCCGGGCCTCACATTTTCTTAAAACAACCCTCTATAGCACTTTCCCAAGCTTCATCCAAGGTAAAATTTACAAACATTACCTTAATATAATACAGCTCAATCAAAGAACAACTCATATTACTAGTTTTATAGATAATCCTAACCTTTTTTCATTAACTTTTTATTAAAATGCTTTTAATTTTTATAGCTTATCTGAGTGACTTTATATTTACTTGTTTTGTAATATATCTAACTCTTTTTAATGCACGTGTATTACCTATCACCAAGTCTTTTGATTTTCATTAAAACTTGAAGATGATGGAAACCCATCAAAACTAATTAAATCATCTTTGAATGCTGAGCCAACTCCATAATGTAAAGGAGAAAGCCCATAAACAATATTTGAATTAACTAATTTGGATACTTTATGTGACACAATTTATGTTGCTAAGCAGCAACAAGTCAACTCCTAAATATACATTATTCTTGAGCTAATTCTTATTTTTAATATCCTAGTAATTTTGTACATTTAATTGATTTAATACTATACAATTTAAGACCACCTCTGTGGTCAGAGTTCCCGGGTTTGATCCTCAGCATTTTTAGATTTTTATGTGAAGCGGTGGGTTTAGAATGGGGTCAACTCAGCCTCGGTGGGACAAATAAGGAGCAATGTAGCGGTCCCGGTCTAGAAAATTGAAATTAATGTCTGGAGGGTTTGTTGCGCTGACCACGTCTCTTTACAAAAGTTGGCACCATCATCGCTATAGGGCTGGGACTGCCAACATGGCTTAAAAATAGTTGGAAAAGTGACCTATTTTACTATTAAAAATTGACAAAATAGTTTAAATATACTACACTACGTAATTTTCCAAACCATAAAATAACAGATTATCCACTCCAACCTCACCTTACTATTTCTTTTATGGTTTTATCTATTTCCAAACAAAACTTCAGACATTATGAATAATAATAATAATAATAATAATAAAACATTTATTAACTACACCTAAGAAACCAGCTATACATACAGTAAAAACGTAACACTTTGGTGGTGCATTCTTAAAAACAATGTTATAAGAGCAGCCTTTTTTTTTGTTTATCTACATCTTTTATCATTGAAACCTCTTCTTTCCTTACCTTAACGAGTCCTTTTATCATGACATGGGCCACTTCCTTTTTGCCAAGATTTTTATTTTCCAGTATAAAGTTCAATCTCTTGCTCACTTCATGTAATAATCTTGTCAGTAGATTAACTTTTTGAACTAGCATACTCATTTTTTGATAGTAACTTCTCTTCGTGTATTTATGAACCTAGCCTTTTTTGTTCAAGTTTACGTTTCTTTTCTTCGTTTTGCTTTCTCAGGATGTCACATTCCTTCTTACCTGCTTACCTTTATTCTTTAGCTTTTACTTTCTTATCTAAATAATTCAGGTAACTTTGACGAGCATCCTTTGCTACGTTCATTCATTTCTTTTGTAATCAATATGTGATTAGGTTTAGTGCAGTGAAGTTTTAGAGCATTTTCACAAGCAGTATAGTGTTCAATGTTCTTTTTGATATACGAGAATGAACCTGTCAAAACTCTGCCAGAAAGAGAAAATCCTCCTTCTACATCCTCACTTCCACGGGATAAAGATAAAGCTGCCTTGACAAACTTTGTGATGTTATACTTCTTTTAATCAATGTATTAATAATGAAAATTTGCTACCAATAATTATCAATGCCATTTAAAATAAGTGACAAAATAAGTGGAAAAAGTGACTGTTGATATCACCAAGTGAAGAAAATTAAACTTCCAGTTTGTATACAAGCGACATTTGATTTATTTTGCTATAAAAACTGCAAAATCACCGGCCTTTTCTCATGTTCCTATCATCCTCACCTTAAGGCTGTGCAAGAGTGGTAATATTTTATTTTATTTTATTATTTTTATGGTTGTGAGCCTTTTTTAATAGAATAAAAACATTA
>CABEEJ010004383.1:0-65271 GCA_901482245.1 Timema douglasi
GTCTCAAATATTCATTGTATTATCATATGTTCCTTTTTAACTAAAAATATTTTTACAAAATGCTCCCCAAATTAGGCGACTTTCCCTACTAATTAAAATGACTGTATGAACAATAAAATTAAGATTTGTTTATTTTGATTTCATAGAGAAATTATATTTGTATTGATCAGTTAAACTTAGATTTGTAACAAGATTATGTAAAAATTATCCAGAGCAAAGCTTTATAAAAAAATTAGTAGTAAAGTAGTAGAATTTTTACTTTGGACCAGTTATATTAGAAAATTAATGACATTTTTCCACAATTCAGAGAAATTTTGGTTTTGGCAGTTTGTTGTTATTGAATACTAGTTGGATATTAACAAAAAAAGTGTAACTTTTTGAGAAAAGAACTCAATTAAATTTATTATTCCGTTAATGTATTACACTATTGCTGAGTAAGCTTTTATCTTTAAGGTTAATTTGAGGTTAGATCTGTAAAGAAGGTGGGTTTTATGTATGAATATACTTAATCATATTTGCTTATATTTGTTTAACACTCTACTATGATTATTGTATGTTTTTTTAAATAAAATTCATTCTAAAATGTTTTACTGTTCATTATCTTTATTTTTTTGTTTGTCATTCTTGCACAATTTTTATATGACTAGTAATAAAGTCAGTAGACAAGTTAGTATGGCTCATTTAACTTAAAACTGGTAAATATAAAAACTAAGTTGAATAAAAGTTCAGATATACCTCTTGTGTTTCAATACCCAAACCTCTCATATCAATAATTAAAATTATGTCAAAACAATTTGTAAGTTACAATTAGTATACACAATCAATTTTTAGCTATCAATGTAAAATAAAGTTTATTAACACTTTTAATTATTCAGTAAAAGCAGTGACAAATTCTTTTGGTGCTACTTACAGATTTCCCAGGGTGATAACCACTATGGCCAAGACATTCCACAAATATGGCATACAAATACTACTACGTTATTTATGCTTTAAACAATGTACAATTTAATAAAAGTTATTTTATTTTTGATTAAATTTTTAACAATAGACTATGTTGTAATTACGTACAGTACATTGGTCAGACAATCAAAGCCTGGTAGACAAACAAAATATTAACAAAGGAAATGCGAAAGATTAGTTAATGTCGGGAGAATTGTGGAGGGATGTAAATGTTTGAGATTAGGAAACAATAAAAAAAACTTTAAATTATTCCAAGAATACTAGTTTCTATAACATATGGTAAATGACTAAGAAATAATGAAGAATGAGAGGTGGGGGAGGTGTGATAAGGATGGAAGGGGGGACGGGGGTTCTGTGTGAGGTTAATGACAACTCAACGTTTTGCAGTATAAGAAAAATAAACGACACAAGATTTAGAATAGCCTGCCTGAATAAAAAGGCTTTATAAAAATACTATTTAGCGTATAGCGTGGACAAGATTTGATTATTGGCTGGTGCAAAATGCTAGTGCTTGTTTGATAACATACATAATTATACATTTATGGATAAATAAAACAATAGTCTACTTACGTTCTTGATATGAAAAACCTATTAGAAAATATCAAATTATTCTTAATTTCTTGCTATCTTACACGTAGAGAAAGTATTATGATCGCCAAACAAATCGAACTCGAGATTTAGATGATTCTCGACGTTTCATGACCCCCTCGAATTCGAAAATGTTGTTTTTGAATTTCCGTCTGTCTGTACCTCTGACTAGAGCATAAACTATTTTACCAATCTGACTAAAAATAGTCATCTAGGATTTTCATAGGGTTGCCCCGAAGGATTTTTAGAATTAGATATCTGAACCAAAAATTATGGTGGTTTACAGCAGACCAAAAAGAAAAAAAGTCGATTTTACCAAAATTGGCTTTAACGATTTTGATTAAATTTCATTTCAAAACATTTATTAATATTCCAAACAAAATAACTACTCTCAATATTTCTGCAAAATATTTTAAAGGCTACGGTCGGATAGTAAATTATATGTATTTTTTTTTATCATAGCTCAGAAACTTTTAAATATAAAAATACTTATCCTTAAAAGTATTTAGTTCTATTTATAATAGACCACATACTAGACACCCCAGCCCACTCCCGGGCACGCTAGTATGGACACGCCTGTCCACTCATTTGGTTACCCTAAATTCAGACTGGGGGTCCTCTGGAATCTTCCATTTCTAGATAGTGGGCTAGAAAAAAATGAACCCAGACTTCCCCCCCCCTTCCCCCCCGTCTTCACCAATCCCCTTGGCAGTGAGACTGGCTGCATACCACCCGCTAAACAAGGAGGGAGATAGGGCAGTTGGGATAAACAACGAGAAGGGCGCCAGTTTCGCTGTCAGATACTAATTTCGTTACAATACGAGTACATTATTCATCAACCCGATCTCTGCGGTTCGCGAGAAATCGCTTGCCACGCAGTCTTCCCGTGGGCCATTTTTGTCCACATTTCGAATGTTGCTATGCAACCCGAAGTTGAATACAAAACAGGGAGTCATATCGGATAAGTGCTGTTTTTTTACCTGTGACAAAAACATTTGTGTGGTCCAATAGTAATTGAACTACTGTGGGAAAGCTCAAGTGTTTTGTTATGACATCAGGTCGGGACGTAAGAGAGGGGAATACCGCTTCTTCATAAACACCTTGGACCAGATTTCGTTCAAGGCCATGCACGAGATCACGTTCGTGTACGAAGGGAGGGTAAATACCTTGCTGATCATTAATAAAGTTGTCAAGGCTAAAAAACCAAATAGGTTCACTGAGTCACGTGAAAATAAACAACTTCACTTTGTCACGTGGTGGTCATTAAGAAATAAACAACTTCACTGAGTCACGTGGTGGTCAATAAGAAATAATAATAATAATAATAATAATATTTAGCACCGCGTCTTACTACCCGTTCGGTTTATACGCCCATTAAGAAGTAAACAACTTCACTGAGTCACGTGTTGGTCATTAGGAAACAAAACAACTTCACTTAGTCACGTGGTGGTCATTATGAAATAAACTACTTCACTGAGTCACGTGGTGGCCATTAAGAAATAAACAACTTCACTGAGTCACGTGATGGTCATTAAGAAATAAACAACTTCACCGAGTCACGTGGTGGTCATTAAGAAATAAACAACTTCACTGAGTCACGTGATGGTCATTAAGAAATAAACAACTTCACTGAGTCACGTGATGGTCATTAAGAAATAAACAACTTCACTGAGTCACGTGGTGGTCATTAAGAAATAAACAACTTCACTGAGTCACGTGGTGGTCATTAAGAAATAAACAACTTCACTTAGTCACGTGATGGTCATTAAGAAGTTGATGGGAAAACCCACTAGGACATTGTTTCAGGTCGTCGCGGTGGAAAGTCATTAAGACACCAAATTAAACCGGTTTATATCGCCTGAGTGTTGTAACAGGGGTCTGTGTATGTTAGGTACTCTTGTTTCTTATAAATTAGTAAGATATTCTATTTAATGATGGCAAAGTATTGTGATTAGCAAAGTGTATGTAGTGCTATTTTTTTTAATACAGCTGTAACTAGCTATTTTTACCGTTCACTTTGAATTATAGTTTAAGGATTTTTTGTTATCAGTTTGAATCTTGTTCTTGGAATTATTATGGTGTCTTGAACGATTAATTGTCCTTCAAGGGGTGTTTGGTGTTAGGAAGACTTGTGTCGGTGGGATTAGGTGAGAAATCCATGTTTTTGTCTGATCTTGAACATGAGCCCTCGAGCCCCATCCGGGCTTGTTGGGACTTTATTACTTTTAGTTTTCTCAACCCTTTTCTAAACAATTATCTTCAATTTTAATACATTTTACTTTACATCCATTGCTGTTTCCACCCTGTGCCCTGTGTCAGTGTTTCGTATGCCTTATAATCTAACTTAAGAATAGGACAAACACAACATCCAGTCACCGGCCGTTTATTTATCAACATGAAAGGGTAAACTCTCATTTCACCAATGATACATTTTTCGGCCAGGCTGGGAATCGAACACGCGACCATTAGCTCAGTAGGCAGACACGCTACCGACTGAGCTAAGGAAATTTGAATACATTATTGTTTAAATGTGTAAAATAATGAGCTGTTTAAGATGAAGCAATATGCTAACTAAACTATTAACCCTCGGTTTTATTTAAGTTACTCTAAGCATATAATTAAAATTATAGTTTAAAAAGGTACTTAGCTATATTTTGCTCAAAATAAAAGAAAATTGTATAAGTGTACTGGTGACCTGGCGGTCTAGGGTAAGGTGTCGAACTTCTGTGCTGCGGGTCAGATGTTCAATCCTCAGTCCCGGCGCGGATTTATCCGATTACCAAACCCTTCCTTCACCTCTGACAAGACGTGTATTAATCACAACTTTTGAATGTGAGGAATGCCAGGCCCTCACCGTGGTTCGGATCTCACGTTAAACTGTAGGTCCTCCATTTAATCTCACAATCACCCTATCATTACACATTAGCGTATAACCCGAACGGGTAGTAAGACGTGGTGCTAATAATAATAATAATAATAATAATAATAATATGGGCCTAAGTGTACAAAGTGTGGATGTATTAACGAAGTCTACGTTTGTGTTGGTACCTATAATAACTCTTCGTTATGTAGGCTCTAGATTGATTCTTACATTCATACCACTTGAAAACTCGCCGTTGATTTTATTAATAGATTAACAACCTATGCTACTATCTATTTTATATTAATTAAATATGTTCATTTAAGGTATATTGTTTTCCAGTGTAATTATTATTCTAGACAACTGTTTTGTGGAAAATTTATAATCGAGTGAATCAAGTGTTGTCCTATCATGAATTCAAAGTTGAACTACCACGAATAATCTAAACTATTATAGATAAGATATTGTTTTAACAATAAAAAAAAATTGAAGGTGCAAATAAGTATGAAATTTTACCAATCTCTATCATAGAGATACCCAATTATTGTGTTCATATCTTAAAACAATTCGGTGGGAATAAGAAGGATTTACATATGTGGTTTATAACGGCAAGCAAAGAGAGATGTTCTGAGAAAAAACATTCTAGCCGTGGCCAGCACCGTCAAATAAAGTTACAGAATGGCGGGCATACTGGGCTACAAAGGATGGAAGGAGAAAAAACTCAGGTTTGTCAACAGTTTGATTAAATTTTGGTTTAAGTTAGCAACATTTTAAATTTAATGTTCCTACCACGTTGTTCTTCAAAAGATCAGATTTTAATTCTGTTTTTTTCTCATGATTTGGAACGTATTTAAAAAATTCACTATACTTATATTTTATTTCTAGCACATGAATGCATTTTTTCCCTATGTTGCATGACTTTAAAAAAATAAGTTCAAGGTAACCCTTGAACCACTACTAGAATCAAATTTATTTTTAAATACAAATATCTGTCCTTACTTTTAAAGTATAAACGGAATTCTCGTTAACTTTGTTTTATATGTTTCAAACAGCTAATTATTGTCATTTGTCTGTTTCGGAAAACAATGTATATAATAAGTTCAAATATATTTATTACAGCAAATGTAAAAAGAGACTTGTAATAATGAATAACAGGCAATTGTATGGAACAGTGGTATTTATGCTAGATATATTTTTTTAGAACAAAGTGCTAAATCCCAGACTAAACCTGATGAATTGATAGATTATGGTGGTGAATACTATTCATGATCTGATGGATTGAGGTGAAGAATCCCACTCTTTAACAAATTAGCTGTTAGGTTGAGGTGGTGAATCCCATTCTTGATCTAATTAGTGGTTAGGTCAAGGTGATTAATACCATGTTGCAATTAATGGGCTGCTATGTTAAGGTATTGAACACCACTGTTGTATTGTTGATTTATTAGAGTTAGTTTGTGAATCTCATCGAACTATTTTGATGTTTGATCTAGTGTGAATCCTGACTCCCTTTGTGGCACTCTGTAGTGGCAGCCAAACATTATCTTTCATTCCACCGTGCGTCTTTTGATTTGGCAATATGTACCCAAGATCAACGCTCATATTCACATTCACCTTGTGCAATACTTTTACAAGAAATGTTTCTACTTATTCGGTTCTAGTTAATTCTATCACCGCATCTTACTACCTGTTCGGGATATATTCATATATGATAATTACTCTAATGGTGTAGGAATGAAGAAATATAGTTTTATTTATTTATTTGAGGTATTCAACGTGAACTTTTTGAATCGACTAATTATATCAGCCATCACACGAGAATGTCTATGAGCGAGAGCTAAAGAGCCTACCAATTATTCCGGGAAAGATGTTCTCAAATAACTTCCTGTGTTATTTTACTGCCACAATCGACATGGGACTGACGGTTTACTTCTCCTCGACCAAAAAAAAAATCCATCGACCCCAGCTGGGGGATGAGAAAACCAGCATTTTAGGGGTGATCTACCCTCGTTTGCTCGGAAGAAGAGTTGGAAACCATTTAGTAAAAAACCACCCCAAGTGGACTGGGCTGGTATTAGAGCCCCGATCACCCCGTCATCAACACCAGAGTGATGCTTTAAGATCACTTTTATGTACGTGTTTAGTGTTACGTGACACACGATGGCAGAGCGTTTTGTCCGTTTATTTTACTAACACAACAGTTTCCGTACATCAATAATAATTAGTAAAATGGGGCTGGAAGAATTGTATCAATGCTGCTAATGTATTGTGAGCGTTGTACATTTCAACATACATGATGTATATTAAAGTCGAGAAAATAAATTTCGCAGTGATTTCTTGCAGTATTCTTTTGTATTCCTTCAACGATGATTATTGATTAATTGTTTATATAAATGGATTGTTTTCCCCTTAAGGCCGATACACACAGAATGCTAAGCTAAGCTAAGAAATGCTCCCTCTTTTCCTTCCAGAATTCAGTGTTGTTTCTTTCTGGTCTGCTCCAGTGAAGTTTAGTTATGATGGTGTTCACCAAAATGTATTGTTTGAGTCCAGCTGATAGTACTGAGGAAGAAAAGTTGCTGCTGTTATGGCTCATCTACATAGAGTCGAACCTGCTTGTCGGGAGTCGGAGTCATAATATTGACTGTCTACATTGAATGTCTCAATCGCAGTAGTAAGTCGGAACTGTCGGACCAGCTTGTCGGAAGGAGATGAACATTGTCCATCTCTTGCGTTGCGTTCAGCCAATCATAAACAAATATGGTTGCACTACTAAAATCAGTTAAAGTTAATATTTATTTAATATTGGATAATAACCTACTTCATGGAAATCTATATAAATATAAACTGCATTTTTTAATTAAAAACAAATGTTATTTAAACATAAATATATATTATATATATTAATTATTAGAAAGTATTATTATGACTTTATGAATTAATAGTATATGGTAGCGTCTATTGAATGCGCTTTACCTCATTTTTTGTCGACTTTAGAGTGTAGCCCTTGGCTTTATGAAGTGTTAGAAAAAATAAGAAAAAATTCAATTAAAATTGGTTTTTCTACTGAATTACTATTTTATGTTAATGTTGATTTGTTTAAACACTAGGCTACCACAGCTGTGCGGGAATAATGTTTTATAAACGAATAGGTTCATGTTTAAAGTGAAACTTCAATAACTGTATGGTAAGGGACTTGATAACAAATATGCCTAGACCTTTATGAAGTGCTCGAAAAAGGAATTAAAAATGCAAGTAAAAGCTGTTTTTACACATAACTATGCAATATTTAAATAAATAAAGCATTGTAAAGGCCCTTTTAAATTGATATGACAGGCTGCCAAAATATGGCTAAGCCTACTTATATTCCTTTGGCCAAACTATTCGATCATCAAATAATATTGCATCAATATTTGGGTTAAAACTAACAATCACCATTATTCTATATATTTTTTATTTGTTTGTTTTATAACTCCAATAGCTAGGCTCTCATTTGTTATCTTTCAAAACTATCTCCAATAATCTCTAACAAATCAGTGGCAATAATATTCATAAATCTAAAACTTTTTTAATCTATCTCAACAAAATCTTCAAAATAATTATTAGTTCTTGTTCAAAATGTAGGATTTTTACGCTTGTTAAAACACTCCAGCATATCATAAATATCTGAATCTGAAACAAATAGTATCATTAAACTTTATCTTAACTAAATCCAACAATACATATTGAAATGTTTTGAGCAGTCAGCTGACAGAGTGGTGGCCATGTTGTTCTCTACGGTAATTAACTTAAGGTTTACTCACTAACCTCTACACCTTCTTCGAGTTAGTGAAACCTGAAATTTAAGCGCAAGTTATGTGATAACTTAATATTGAAACATGTAATAAACATTTTAATCTGAGGCTATAATTTAACCTCGACAAAACCTCATATTGAAACAATGGCCCTAAATGGATTTCGACAATACACTTATTGAGTCTGTTAGTATGTATCCTCCTTTTTACGAAAGAAAAGAATCGTCATATTGAAAACATTTCTACCTATATAGTTGTATAAACTGTAACCGTCTAGTATATTTATTATGGTTCAACTGCTTATGTTTAGATTAATTCCTATTGGATGAAATTACATGCTACGACAGTTCATTGTAGACAGCCCCTTTAGTAGAGAGGAACTACAATACGACACGACAACTGACACGTTACTACTTCGACTCCCGACAAGCGGGTACGACTCTATATAGACCAGCCTTTAGCAGTTGTTTTCTTTAGTAGTTGTTTTGGAAGATGAAGAAAGTTTAGGAGGTGGAGGTATAACTTGTTCAATAAACGCTCCCATTTTAATACAAACACATTTATTAAATATAAAACCTAAATAGAACTCTAACTTAAATACACGTGAAACAAACTGAAAAAAAACTTCTACACTTCTCGGGTTATTTTCCCCAAATCAGCCCCACGTCTGTTCAACATGGAGCCCAGGCTGCGTTATGCGCATGCTCAACGTAAGATGGCTCAAGATGTAAGCTGGAACAACTGCTTGACCAGAAATCCGAAAAAACATAGTGGGCGTAGCAAGGCATAGCTTAGCTTTCTGTGTCTACCGGCCTTAACCCTATCTATAAAATGTTCAGAATTTAAACTTTTTTATTTTTAGCAAAATAAGAGAAAATATCATTCAACTTGCACAATCCCACTTGGATGGAAACCCCCACGCAACTGGACTTATATTGTTTACTAGGGTGCTTTCTCAGTAGGGAACGGTTGGTAGCAATGATGTCTAGACAAGAGAAGACAAACAAACAGTGCGTTTGCATAAATGAACCCATTGCACACCATGTACTGAGTCGGCATATTGAGAAGAAGCATCTGGCGTTTAAAAACAAGCCAAATTAATTTTTAGAGAGGAAATCGAAAGGGTCGAAGGCGTCAAAAAGGAAGCTTTCGCGTTTCACCAAAATCACTGAAATAGCTATACAAGTCCTGTACCTGATTAGTTTGCGAATCACGTGAGATGATATGCCCCACACATATGGAGAGCCTTTAATGTTCCCAGCGATAAAAGACGCGGGTCCAGCTATGTTTGGGGATAAGAGCTTGAAATAAGTCGATTTGATTCCACTTTCCTATAACATGGCTGCACACAAAATCAATCAAATTCCACAGAGAACAAAAAATTAGCTGATCCAAAGAGTTTTTGAGATTAATTTTTTTTGTCGCAAATGTATGAGTCTACGGAAGTACAAGGTTTGTTTTAGCTCCTTGTTTTCGCGCGTTATACATCGAATAACAAACCTCATGAAGATTTGATTATTTGAGGTACTATTGAAGAAACTCTCAAAACTCTCGGTACTTAGTAAAAACAAAAAGGTTTGGACTGAATAAAATGCGTCGGGATGTGTATGGACGATTCCAGGGTTATGAGCGGCAAGTATTGAGTTTCGAGTTCTTGATGTTAGTCTGAATCTATCATGGACTCCCTGTAACCTTCACAGAGAAGTGTTAGCATCGAAAACTGTGTCATACGATTTGAAAATAGTTTTGAACTTCACTAACATAAATAATAATAATATTTAGCACCGCGTCTTACTGCCCGTTCGGGGTATACGCTTTAAGTACTAATTACGCTAATGGATTAGGAATTGGAAAGGGTGAATTAGAAGAAGTGAACCCGCATTTGCGTAGAGGGAGAGTGGAAACCCATTTTAGGAAAAACCACCCCCAGTTCACCCGACCGAGCTTCGAACCTCGATCTCCCCGTCCTCAGCGGTCGAGCTCAACACGACTAGCGCGTTAGCCAACTAGGCCACCGAGGTGGGTACTAACATAAATAGAATCTTCTGAACATCGAGGTACGTTGGCCATAGAGGGGAGAGTGCTGACAAGACTTGTGGAACTCCATGATTGAGTCACGATGTTTCTAGACGGGAAAAGAGATTTCGTGGAATCATTGTAGAAAAAGGAGATTTTTCTGAAGCTTCCGTATCTAGCAGCCGTATTTTCGAAACTAGATGAACTGGATTTTGTCTTACAAATAACAGAAATAGAAATATATTTGCAGATCACAACAAAATATTAGGATCCATCAAACGCCCTTGTGTGATGGAGAAATAACATTGAACATTGAAGCAATTATGGCTGTTTAAAAGCATTTTAAACCTGTACAAATGAAAATGAGGTGAAACTAGCTGAAGGCATAATGTCTGCTGTTATCTCAAATATTTGATTAGGCAACGTAAAACAATTTACACTTAAATGGGGGGAGACCAATAAATATTACTAATAAACAAAATACACGCAAAAACAGTCAAATTATTATATATTTAACAAATTGGCATACAATATTATCTGACAGGAGGACAACGATGGACTAGTTCAAAGGAAAAGGTATTACAGATCAAAATAAGGCGTTAAAATAAACTATTGTACTTGGGAAGCAAGTTCTTAAACAAAAATACAAGATAAATAATAATATGAAACCAATTCCTTAAAAGGGCCATTTTACAGAACAATAAAATCTGAAAGATGTATATTATAAGTCTTATCTCATTAATTAATAGCCATCAAGATCAAATGCCTTAATATACAAAATATACCTTTAAGGGGCCAAGTCTATCGGAAAATATTTACCACCTTCATCTTTATAACCTTAAGGAAAATATTTAAATATTAAATTAATTTAACAAACTTGAGTACAAAAATATTAACAGCTTAGAAATCCATTGATTTTTTGAGTAGTCATTGCACGAAAGAATATCCTAGAGAAATATTATTACTGGGAAGACCAAGAAAGATGACAAATCATAAATAATCAGGATATACCAAAATATAATTTTACTATAAAATTAAGGTTCATTTTTTTAAAAACTAATCAGAGCCCATAAAATAAGATTCAAAAATATTTAGTTCAAAAGTTAAAATAATAAAATATTAAGTTCAAAAGTTTACGTCCAAAACACTGAAACACTGAGTCAAAATGCCAGAAAAATAGTTGTTCCTAAATATTGAAAATTAATTAGGGGACCTCCTCAAATTGAAAAATTGATTGAAGAGGCGTAAAAAGAAATTTACTGAATCCATTATGACGGAGCTAGAAACTAGAGTGTTATTATTTTATTAAGTCGTAGCTATATCGTCTGTCACTAGCCGATGTTGAGCCAAGAAGTCACGATTACGGGCTTCCCCTGTTTCCATTACCTCCCAACTTGACATTAGATTCAATTCCAAGTGAAAGAGTGACAGTGACCGTACATACCCTTATCCTCATTGCACGATTAAAAAATATACTTGAATTGGCACCTATGATTTGATGTAAGAAAATAAATTTTTATTAGGAAATACTATACTTTATGAATTATGAAATTATAATTACATGAGATTGTAAAATTATTTAAAAAAAACTTTTTAGGGGAAGGAAGGAAGGAAGGAAGGATTTTCTTTTCCTAGGATGAGGAATATTAGGGTTTTGGGATTTTGTATATAAATATATTTTCTATTTTATTTTACTTTATTTACGTCATCCTTTTTTCGTTTGTACGACCTTACTTCCTGTGGGATATAGTTTCCCAGCAGCTTGTTAATGTTATCATCGTGTATTGAGGTGTGTTTATATAATTTATTTCTTTTCTTCTTGAAGATTTCTGTCAGAGTATTGCTGTTTGTCATGGTGTGGAGGTGATCTATCCTCGTTTCTTTATCCCTCCCGTTCATCAGTCTGAGTATTTTGTGTTGCGTCTTATGTAGTTTATTTATGTGTGACATTGCTGCGTAGCCCCAACCTACACAGCCTTAGAGTGTTGTATGTTGTATCACCATTTTGTAAATGGTTTTTTGGCTTTATGTTTGAGCTGCTGTCCTCTCAGATGGGGTTTAATTGAATAACCAATGCCATGGTTTTTTTGTTGGTTGCTCCTATATTATGTTTTTCTCATGTTAGTGTTCTATGAATGGTTATTCTTAGGTACTTAGTATAGCTTTAAATGGTATATCTTATTGTTAGAAAGTAATGTTTGCTGATGATAGAATTCGTTGCAATTTTAACTTTAATTCTCAATTTAAACAGCAAGGCTTACAATAATTTGAGAAAACGTTGTACTGCTAAGGAAGCATAGTATATGTTTCTTTCTTTGGTATATATTAATATATCATCCTCAAATTGTCTTATTGTTATTTTTTGTTTGGTTGGCATGTCTGCCAAGTAGATATTATAAAAGAAGGGCACAGATACCGTTTCTTGTGTTGTCTGAATGATTTCAATTTTCTAAGGACGACCGTTTTGAGGAATTTAGTTATGCAACTAAGCAAGCTTATTGCCCTTCGATTTTTAGGGAATTTAGCATCCTTCCCGAGCTTTGGTAGAGATATGATATCTTCTGTTTCCCAAGTATGGCGAAAATATCCTTCTGCGATTGTTTAGTAAACAGTCGCCGTAGAAACATAATCATTTTTTCCGGTGAGATTATCAACATTTCATTTGAGACTTTATCAGCTCCTTGTGGATTAATTTTTCGTTACTGGAGGTGGATGCTCAAATGTAGGTTATGCCAAAAATGTATCCACTGCCACTCTTATATTCCTGGAGAAGTCCTATTATTAGGGGTCAATTTTTGGTTTAAACTTGTATTCTAATGCTTTAGCTATTGCCTCCACTTTATCTTCCGAAGTGTCAATCAATCTTCCTCTTCATTAAATCGTTGGAGATTTGCTGCTCAGTACAATTTACTTAAGTTGATTAGCAACTTTCCAGATATCTTCTCTCTATTTACGGATTCCAATTTGCAGATTTTAAAATTTGCTACTCTTATCTCCTTTGATCTTCTGCGTACCTAGGTTCTGTTGTATTTAATCCTTCGTTCTCAATTTTGAGTTGATTGCCTTTCGCGACGTGCCTACCTTTTCCGGGCCATCAAGAGATCTAGATCCGAGTAATCTCGTCTGAGTGTAGATTGAGGCAATTCAGTAGTCGTTAAATTGCTGTTTGCTTCTAACATCATTGTTATGTGTTAGATGATGGAGCTGTCAACGTAACCTTGTGAGTTTATATCAATATTTTCTGGTTTCACCTTCTCCATAATTTGTCTGTACTTTAGCATGGCAGTTACGGGTGACATCTTCTTGAAGAACATACCTTGCGGACGCATTATTGCTGTTATTTTTCATAGCACGGGATAATGATCCGATATAAATTCTCATATAGTACCATAAGTTCTTCTGGTTGGTACGTTATGTCAGTCAGAACGATATCTAGGACGTCCGGATGGTGACGGAAATTTCCAGGATAAAAGGCGAGTTCCATCGGTGCTATTATAACGTAGTGTCTCATGGCTGCGTCGTCTTCCAGGTTTTAACCTGACTTATTTGTCTGTATGCCATTATTTAAGTAGCCTGCAGCAAATAAATTGTTGAGTGCAATAAGGGTATTTAAATCCTTGCCCGTCAAAATGTTATTTAAGCTTTTATAAATTACTTTCAATAGTATCTCGTGAGTTGGCGTAAGTACCACTATCTACGTTGATTCGATATGGTCTAATACTGGTAAGAATGTATGAAAAGGTAAAATGATTCTTATAATCAGTAGTTCTGTACCCCCACTTCTCCCATGGCACTTGCCGGTTCTGTAGACATCATAGCCCCTGAATGTGAGCCTTTTTGATTAATTTAGACGAGTCTAGCAGGGTAGAGCAATTTATATCTCGTACGTTTCAAGCAATTGTTTGAGCTCCCTTGCTTGTTGAATAATACCATTCCCATTCTAGTACATACTATTTATTGATTCTTTTTATATTTTTTCTGTCTATTCCCCATCACATTAGATAGAATTCGCTAATCGCTACCAGGAGAATCACTGCTCTTAAAGTTTTGTCCTGGGTGTTTATAATACGTTCTATGTATTTTTTAGGGTGCGCTGTAGCATCCCAAATAGCTTTATTTCCCTAAGGATAAGTACTAGTCCTTAGAAATTCAATGTCTTCTCATTGGTTTGTTTTTCTTGCATTCTTGTTTCCCGTGCTCGATTTTGAGATTATTGATTTTCTGGGTTACAACGTATGGTATAGCATATGTTGTGGATTTGATTTTAGCGATTCCACGGTTGAATTAGGTGTATTTGTAAAGTGGGCTCGTGAGTTTAATATGGTAGTTAATCGGGCATTTTGCTTGGCTTGTTCACATTCAGTCACCCTATTCTTGCCCACTCTCTGGTTTCTGTTTTTTTCAATTTCTTTGAGATAGTCTTGGCACTTACGGTAGTTCAATGCTTTCTCCTTTTTATGGTTAATGTAACGTGCTGGTGTAACATTATCCTGTCTTTTGGAGCATTCCATGGTCTGAAGGGCCGAGAGGAGCTTCACATATCAGGGGCATTGAAACAGTAATTTTTGGAGTGCCCAAAATTTTGACATCTGTGGCATTGTAATATTGATCCCAGGGATCTAAAGTACCTTCAACCTTAATAATAGTTTGGTTAATACTTATTACCTCAAATATCTTGGGTACATCCATAGTTTGCACCAAAGTACACACAGATATTGGGAGTCGGCAAGTTGTTGGCTTGCCCGAGATTTGCAAAAAGGAATTTGAATACAACTACCGCACTCCAATGGTTCAAAAACCAATTGTGGTCAATTCCACGGTGATGTAAAAAGGAGATTTTTCTGAAGCTTCCGTATCTAGCAGCCGTATTTTCGAAACTAGATGAACTGGATTTTGTCTTACAAATAACAGAAATAGAAATATATTTGCAGATCACAACAAAATATTAGGATCCATCAAACGCCCTTGTGTGATGGAGAAATAACATTGAACATTGAAGCAATTATGGCTGTTTAAAAGCATTTTAAACCTGTACAAATGAAAATGAGGTGAAACTAGCTGAAGGCATAATGTCTGCTGTTATCTCAAATATTTGATTAGGCAACGTAAAACAATTTACACTTAAATGGGGGGAGACCAATAAATATTACTAATAAACAAAATACACGCAAAAACAGTCAAATTATTATATATTTAACAAATTGGCATACAATATTATCTGACAGGAGGACAACGATGGACTAGTTCAAAGGAAAAGGTATTACAGATCAAAATAAGGCGTTAAAATAAACTATTGTACTTGGGAAGCAAGTTCTTAAACAAAAATACAAGATAAATAATAATATGAAACCAATTCCTTAAAAGGGCCATTTTACAGAACAATAAAATCTGAAAGATGTATATTATAAGTCTTATCTCATTAATTAATAGCCATCAAGATCAAATGCCTTAATATACAAAATATACCTTTAAGGGGCCAAGTCTATCGGAAAATATTTACCACCTTCATCTTTATAACCTTAAGGAAAATATTTAAATATTAAATTAATTTAACAAACTTGAGTACAAAAATATTAACAGCTTAGAAATCCATTGATTTTTTGAGTAGTCATTGCACGAAAGAATATCCTAGAGAAATATTATTACTGGGAAGACCAAGAAAGATGACAAATCATAAATAATCAGGATATACCAAAATATAATTTTACTATAAAATTAAGGTTCATTTTTTTAAAAACTAATCAGAGCCCATAAAATAAGATTCAAAAATATTTAGTTCAAAAGTTAAAATAATAAAATATTAAGTTCAAAAGTTTACGTCCAAAACACTGAAACACTGAGTCAAAATGCCAGAAAAATAGTTGTTCCTAAATATTGAAAATTAATTAGGGGACCTCCTCAAATTGAAAAATTGATTGAAGAGGCGTAAAAAGAAATTTACTGAATCCATTATGACGGAGCTAGAAACTAGAGTGTTATTATTTTATTAAGTCGTAGCTATATCGTCTGTCACTAGCCGATGTTGAGCCAAGAAGTCACGATTACGGGCTTCCCCTGTTTCCATTACCTCCCAACTTGACATTAGATTCAATTCCAAGTGAAAGAGTGACAGTGACCGTACATACCCTTATCCTCATTGCACGATTAAAAAATATACTTGAATTGGCACCTATGATTTGATGTAAGAAAATAAATTTTTATTAGGAAATACTATACTTTATGAATTATGAAATTATAATTACATGAGATTGTAAAATTATTTAAAAAAAACTTTTTAGGGGAAGGAAGGAAGGAAGGAAGGATTTTCTTTTCCTAGGATGAGGAATATTAGGGTTTTGGGATTTTGTATATAAATATATTTTCTATTTTATTTTACTTTATTTACGTCATCCTTTTTTCGTTTGTACGACCTTACTTCCTGTGGGATATAGTTTCCCAGCAGCTTGTTAATGTTATCATCGTGTATTGAGGTGTGTTTATATAATTTATTTCTTTTCTTCTTGAAGATTTCTGTCAGAGTATTGCTGTTTGTCATGGTGTGGAGGTGATCTATCCTCGTTTCTTTATCCCTCCCGTTCATCAGTCTGAGTATTTTGTGTTGCGTCTTATGTAGTTTATTTATGTGTGACATTGCTGCGTAGCCCCAACCTACACAGCCTTAGAGTGTTGTATGTTGTATCACCATTTTGTAAATGGTTTTTTGGCTTTATGTTTGAGCTGCTGTCCTCTCAGATGGGGTTTAATTGAATAACCAATGCCATGGTTTTTTTGTTGGTTGCTCCTATATTATGTTTTTCTCATGTTAGTGTTCTATGAATGGTTATTCTTAGGTACTTAGTATAGCTTTAAATGGTATATCTTATTGTTAGAAAGTAATGTTTGCTGATGATAGAATTCGTTGCAATTTTAACTTTAATTCTCAATTTAAACAGCAAGGCTTACAATAATTTGAGAAAACGTTGTACTGCTAAGGAAGCATAGTATATGTTTCTTTCTTTGGTATATATTAATATATCATCCGCAAATGGTCTTATTTTAATTTTCTGTTTGGTTGGCATGTCTGCCAAGTAGATATTATAAAGGAAGGGCGCAGATACCGATCCTTGTGTTGTCTGAATGATTTCAATTTTCTAAGGACGACCGTTTTGAGGAGTTTAGTTATGCAACTAAGCAAGCTTATTGCCCTTTGATTTTGAGGGAATTTAGCATCCTTCCCGAGCTTTGGTAGAGATATGATATCTTCTGTTTCCCAAGTATCGAGAAAATATCCTTCTGCGATTGTCTAGTAAACAGTCGCCGTAGAAACATAATCAATTTTTCCGGTGAGCTTATCTACATTTCATTTGAGACTTTATCAGCTCCTTGTGGATTAATTTTTCGTTACTGGAGGTGGATTCTCTAATGTAGGCTATGCCAAGAATTTATCCACTGCCACTCTTATATTCCTGGAGAAGTCCTATTATTAGGGGTCAATTTTTGGCTTTAACTTGCTTCAGCTATTGCCTCCACTTTATCTTCCGAAGTGTCAATCAATCCTCCTCTTCATTAAATCGTTGGAGATTTGCTCCTCAGTACAATTTACTTAAGTTGATTAGCAACTTTCCAGATATCTTCTTTCTATTTAAGGATTCCGATTTGCAGATTTTAAAATTTGCTACTCTTATCTCCTTTGATCTTCTGCGTACCTAGGCTCTGTTGTATTTAATCCTTCGTTCTCAATTTTGAGTTGATTGCCTTTCATGACGTGCCTATCTTTTCTGGGCCATCAAGAAATCTAGATCCGAGTAATCTCATCTGAGTGTAGCTTGAGGCAATTCAATAGTCGTTAAATTGCTGTTTGCTTCTAACATCATTGTTATGTGTTAGATGATGGGGCTGTCAACGTAACCTTGTGAGTTTATATCAATATTTTCTGGTTTCACCTTCTCCATAGTTTGTCTGTACTTTAGCATGGCAGTTACGGGTGACATCTTCTTGAAGAACATACCTTGCGGACGCATTATTGCTGTTATTTTTCATAGCACGGGATAATGATCCGATATAAATTCTCATATAGTACCATAAGTTCTTCTGGTTGGTACGTTATGTCAGTCAGAACGATATCTAGGACGTCCGGATGGTGACGGAAATTTCCAGGATAAAAGGCGAGTTCCATCGGTGCTATTATAACGTAGTGTCTCATGGCTGCGTCGTCTTCCAGGTTTTAACCTGACTTATTTGTCTGTATGCCATTATTTAAGTAGCCTGCAGCAAATAAATTGTTGAGTGCAATAAGGGTATTTAAATCCTTGCCCGTCAAAATGTTATTTAAGCTTTTATAAATTACTTTCAATAGTATCTCGTGAGTTGGCGTAAGTACCACTATCTACGTTGATTCGATATGGTCTAATACTGGTAAGAATGTATGAAAAGGTAAAATGATTCTTATAATCAGTAGTTCTGTACCCCCACTTCTCCCATGGCACTTGCCGGTTCTGTAGACATCATAGCCCCTGAATGTGAGCCTTTTTGATTAATTTAGACGAGTCTAGCAGGGTAGAGCAATTTATATCTCGTACGTTTCAAGCAATTGTTTGAGCTCCCTTGCTTGTTGAATAATACCATTCCCATTCTAGTACATACTATTTATTGATTCTTTTTATATTTTTTCTGTCTATTCCCCATCACATTAGATAGAATTCGCTAATCGCTACCAGGAGAATCACTGCTCTTAAAGTTTTGTCCTGGGTGTTTATAATACGTTCTATGTATTTTTTAGGGTGCGCTGTAGCATCCCAAATAGCTTTATTTCCCTAAGGATAAGTACTAGTCCTTAGAAATTCAATGTCTTCTCATTGGTTTGTTTTTCTTGCATTCTTGTTTCCCGTGCTCGATTTTGAGATTATTGATTTTCTGGGTTACAACGTATGGTATAGCATATGTTGTGGATTTGATTTTAGCGATTCCACGGTTGAATTAGGTGTATTTGTAAAGTGGGCTCGTGAGTTTAATATGGTAGTTAATCGGGCATTTTGCTTGGCTTGTTCACATTCAGTCACCCTATTCTTGCCCACTCTCTGGTTTCTGTTTTTTTCAATTTCTTTGAGATAGTCTTGGCACTTACGGTAGTTCAATGCTTTCTCCTTTTTATGGTTAATGTAACGTGCTGGTGTAACATTATCCTGTCTTTTGGAGCATTCCATGGTCTGAAGGGCCGAGAGGAGCTTCACATATCAGGGGCATTGAAACAGTAATTTTTGGAGTGCCCAAAATTTTGACATCTGTGGCATTGTAATATTGATCCCAGGGATCTAAAGTACCTTCAACCTTAATAATAGTTTGGTTAATACTTATTACCTCAAATATCTTGGGTACATCCATAGTTTGCACCAAAGTACACACAGATATTGGGAGTCGGCAAGTTGTTGGCTTGCCCGAGATTTGCAAAAAGGAATTTGAATACAACTACCGCACTCCAATGGTTCAAAAACCAATTGTGGTCAATTCCACGGTGATGTCCTTACAAGGCATACTACTATCGATTCCCTTAATTACAGCTTTGAAAGTATTTGACTTTGGACAGGGTATAGGTGATGTTCTCTATTGACCTTTCTCTAAGCAGGGATATCACTAATGTGTAGTTGTTTAAAGATTTTCTGGAAAACTTTAAGGGTTGATCTATGCAGTACACCTTAAAATTGTCCTTCAGATTGTCGTGGAGTAATTCATGGACGTTATTGTATTCGGCAGATTTTGTAATTATGAAAGGAGTTTTAATTGCGAGAGTTGATGTCCTTTATTATTTTTCCCTGGGATTTTTCTTGCTGTCTCACCCCTGCAATATCAGCTTTTGACAAGTCTGCATCTTGTAATGTAGTTAGATTCTCAAATTGATTTGCTACCTTTATTGCTTTTGACTGGCTTGCCTTCTGCCCCAGGTTTGCTCTGTACTTCTGTTTGAGTGGTATACTGGTAGAAATGCGTCGTTTGACTGGCTGATACTATCTTTTGTTGATTTCATCTGGTTGTTACTTGCTGACACCAGACTATTACTAGCTTCACAGTTACGTATTTGATTATCGTCCAATATTTAGTTGATATATATGTTTTCCTTCGACTGGGATTTTATTTATAATTACATTTTGGATTGTATCTCCTTTTATTGCGCTACTTGCAGAAGCCCCCACTCCCCAAACTATTTTGGCTCAACTGATTATGGAATGATGACATACTTTACAACAAAGCTGCAAAGTTAAATCCCCCTTAATAAAAGAGAAAAAAACTCAACCACATGTATCGTTCAATTTTTTTCATGGCCTGCTATTTGCATAATAGATCGTCTCACCATCCCAACACGCAATAGCTGAATCTGGGAGTCCGTGAATCATGAATAAGAGTGATCGTCTCAGAATCGTCGTGAATCGAATGTAAGGTCACGATTATAGTATATACACCAACTTATATTCAAATTGTCTTTCTGAGGGAGTCTTTGGCGTGAAACAATCACATTGACAGATGTCCGGGATATTTAGGCACAACGTTATCCAATCGTGGATGTCACCCAACGCTCTAACATATGCTAACGTAATGATTAAGTGTAGTCCATTCTTCCACCTTACGCATCCCTTCACGCATCGGCTGCTCTTGTTCCAGTAGGTCATGCTCGCTTAATGCTGGTAAATTATTGTCATCCATGTACGACTCCAGAAAGACTCGCCTGTGACCGGACACATTAGGAATGAGCAGGCCACATCTAACGTCATATACTTGATAGATGAGAAGAATCAGGTACTGGCAGACTTCAGGGCGACATGTACAAGCTCTCCATAAATAAAATCTGGCTTCAGGGCAACATGTAAAGAGGAGAAGTAGCAGTCTAGAGTGTGGTGTTTCACAATGGTACACCGCGATCTTTGCACATTAACTTGAACGCTTTGAAAGAGAATTTTGATGGTCCCTTCCTTAGAGAGATAAAAAAAACTGTCATAAAAGAACTTGATTGCGAATTAGTTTTGTGGTGACATCGCAACTGTGAAATCGGCAAAGGCAAAAAAGAACTTATCGATTTGCCTGAAGACACTTTGTTAAATTGAATGTCAGCTGAAAATAAATCATGCAGCTTTGGTTGTCTGTTAAACAAGTAGATTCAACTCTTTTACTGAATGTTTGGAGGTTATTATCCATTTAACACCATCGTACATTTATGAAGTTGTATTTTCAACTATGATAAGAAACCGAACATAATTTTGAAACAAACTGCAAATGTCGAATTCCTGGCGCCTGAAAGGACTCGCATCAACGTGGACTAAATGCTATTATTAATAAAAACAGGAAATAAGCGCACCCTTGGCACGCGCCTAATTATGAGAAATTGATCAGTTTCTATACAATTATATTCAATAGTACATTAAAAAAATAGTAAATAAAATAAAATTAAAATGTTATCCCTCCTGTGCATTCCATCTACACTGAAGCAGTCTTACCCTGACGTATTAATTATGACCCTATTTTTTAAGCTATACACTGGTGGACTAACACAATGTAGGATTTATACTTTAAAGGTTAAACTGATGGTACATTAAAGTTAGGTGTGTCACCAAAATTTGTCGTTCTAAAAATTGGGTCGCTTTTATTGAAAATTTGGGAAGGACCGGCCTAATGCAATAGATTCGCATATTTTTTTCTCCATCTATAATAATATTTATTGTGATTTTTTAATTGATATTCTTATCATTAGTGCGGGATCATATCTCGGTTGTTTAATAATTTAGATTATATTAAGAAACCAAATACACATGTTATTAATGTTAAGGACGTACACAATATTTATGTTTACTAACTACATTTTGATATCATCGGTTTTTATAATTATGTGTACATCTCATAGTGTGACTTGAAATACTATTTTCAAATGAAATACAGTATGTGAGGGATTGTTAATTTTTTATTTGTTTCCAGACATTTATTACCAGTGCCAATGCAAAGTCGCAGTGATTTCTCTCTTTGGTCTGTTCTGAAAAACTGTGTTGGCAAAGAGCTCAGCAAAATAACAATGCCTGTTATTTTCAATGAGCCGCTTAGTTTCCTACAGAGGATGGCCGAATACATGGAATATGCTCATCTCTTAAGCAAGGCGTCAGAAGAGCCTGATCCCGATAAGAGAATGCAAGTAGGTATTTAGTCACTAATCGGAATCATTATTTTATTTATTTGAGGTGTTGGCTGTGCAATTTCTGAACAGAATAATTATATCAGCACAAGACTCATAAATTAGATTACATCTATTATTGATTCACTCTAAGCTGGGACCTGATGTAAACAAAGCCACGTGGAAGTCTATGTTCTTACTTACTACTGAACGGACTTCGATGGTATCCTTTCAATAAATAGTCCCTCCCTTATTTTGTATTAAACTTGTTTTAAAATAACCCTTAATTTGATTTATAAATTAAATTTTAAGCTTTTCAAGCGCTATTCGAATACCAACAAATTCCTGACTCAGCGCTGAGAGATCCCATTGTACAGTCCTTATCACGTGTTAATGTCAAGTCAGCAACGGTCAGTTGATAGTTCATCTCGGCAGTGCTAAGTGACGGTTGTTGTGAGTATTGAGTGTTTCCTGTCGATGTATGGCATTTTCTGAGTCTGGCCTGCGTTTTGTTAATATATTAGGAAATTTAAAAGTATTAAAAAATACAAAAATTCATATTGGCCTAATTTGCTCTGATACTGACTATACATGATCGCGCCTATTTAAAATTGTAACGTGTTTTACTATTTACAAATTATATATATATATATATGGTACACTTAAGAGTACAAACATTGATACAACACGTACAATATATACACGTTCGATACTTGGTTACCGTGTCCACGTCTCTAGTTTAACACTACCAGTCCCATACGAACTCACAGGAAGACTACTTCACTACCTGCAACTGTCGCCCACACCCCCTCTTTCCACATTCCAGTTACAAAGGTGGGTACGGTCACTGAACTCGCAAAATGGTCACTACAGCTATCCGTTACAAAATATTCCACTGGTGTTCCACCAATCATGTAGCTCCTCCGCGTAGTGATATGGGAATGATTGTTTACTTCCGGTCTCAGGTTATGATGAACCAATACTAGAACAGACACAACATACAGCCCTCAGCCGTTAGATAATTTCTGTGAAAAAGGAAACCCACAGTTTACCAATGATAAATATTTCGTTCATACCAGGAATTGAACCCAGGACCCTTAGATCAGTAGACAGAAACACTATAAGATGATCTAAGGTGTTGGGCTAGTTGGAATTTATCAAATTCCTAGAAATGAGTAATGATAAACTTAGAAATACCAAAAACAATCCATTAAATAGGACCGAATATTCTATTCTATATTTGAAATACAAAAATAAAAACTGTCATTTGAACTTTATAATGCATATTCTTGTACTAGGGAAAGGGAAAATTGACTTTATTTATTGTATTGGCATGAAATATAGAGACATTAAATAATTTAAAAAAAATCTGAATACATGTACGTAGCTTATGTAAAATATTACTTGGCTAACTTTGATTTTATGTGATATATTAAAACTAGCTGAGAAATATAGTTAAAAAAAATTGAAATTTGGGCAACACTTAAGTATTTATGTTATTATTAGGTGTGTTTTCTCACGATATGTCCATTCCTTTTGTCAGTGAACTTACAACTCCAATGGACCCTATTTTCTGCCACCTTTTTCGGCTCCCAGAATTTTCTTATTTTCTTCAAGTAATCTAATATTTGAATCTCCTTCTTCCTAAGCTTTCCCTCAAACTTTACTTCTATGACCTAGTGCAGAAGACAGTTATTTCCAAGGATATGTCCGATCCCATTTGCTTTGCACCAAAGAATCACAACCAAAATAGTTTTCTACTCACCCACTCTTCGTAGGGCTTCTTCATTTGTCACCCTGTCTGTCCACCTGATTTTCTCAAGTCTTCTCCAGAACCTAATTTCAAAGCTCTCCAAATATTTAGTTGTTATCTTCCTACGAGTCCAAGTGTATGCTCCATAGAGTGCGATGCTCCAAATGTAGCGTTTCACCAGTTTTTCCCTCAGTTCCAAACTCAACCTGCTGGTCAGCCTCTTCTTGTTGAAGGTGTCCTTGACCATGCCAATCCTTGACATAATTTCTTGGTGCAGTAGGCATCCTTTGTCAGCAGACTTTTTAGGTACTTGAACTGCTCTATGCTTTCAAAATTCTAGTTTCCAATTTTTATTTTGAGCAGTTATTGATTATTTGAAATTACCAAAACTTTTGACTTCTTAATGTTGATCTGCATACCATATCTTCTCCCTATCTCTATCAGCAGGTCCATAATTTCCTGCAATTCTTCTTTAATCTTGCCTAGCAATGCTAGATCATCTGCGTATTTTATTGTGTTGATGACGTGTCCTCCTACCCTGAAATATGCACTTTCTTTCAAGGCTTTCCTAACTAGCCAATCTCCATACAAATCGAACAGACTGGGTGATGAACAGCATTCCTGCCTTACTACTCTTCCTATCTCTACGCTATTCGTCTCTCCTTTATGTCCCAATAGATGATGCCCATTTTCTTGAGTATTTCTATCAGTTTCTTCCACTTCATTATAATTAACGCTATTTTTTATTTGATGAAACCAATGTGGACCTCTTCCTTAACTGGCAGTGCTTTTTGGATATTATTCTTAGTATCCCGATATCACCTCTGTTTCCTTATCTGAATCTAAATTGGTCTTCTTCAATCACACATTATATTTCTTGTTATAGTCGCATGTTAAGGATTCTTGCCACGATTTTACCTACATGATAAATGAGGCTGTTGGTTCTGTGGTCACTGCATTTCTTGGCTAATTTATTTTTCTTTAGAACCACCATGGCTACGTCTAAAAAGTCCTTGGGCCATTCTTCTGTTTCATAGATCCTATTTATAACATTTGTCATAGCCAATAATCCATTGTTTCCCGTTTCCTTCAGAAGGTCAGCTGCTATGTCGTCATCTCCAACAGATGTCCTTCTTCGCCTTTCCTTTATGGCTCTCTCCACTTCACTCTTTAAAATTCTGGTTCCTTTATTGTATTCCTCTACCTCTTCTTCTTCTTTAATCTCTAGGTTTTCTGGTCGATTTTCCTTGTCGTTCAGTTTCTCTATATATTTTTCCTAAACCATAAGAACCTCTTAATGGCCTATCACCATTTGACCTTTGGGGTTTTCTATTCCTTATTCCCTCCTTGTTTCTTTGCTTTCTGGTACATGAGGTAAAACCTGTCTTATTTTAAAGTACCATAATCTCATTGCAAATATTGTCTTTATAGTATTTCCTCACTTTGTGTGTATCGCTCTTTAACTCATTATTCAGCCTAAAATCATCTTCTTTGTTGACTTTTTCCGTTTCCCTATGTATCACAAGGTACAAAAAATGTAGAAAACTAAAACTTTTAAAATAATTTGTAAAAAATGTCATATTTTGTTGTTTTGACTGCTATTAAAAACTAGCATTAAAATATTGTGAATCCGTTATTAATCACATAAAATTTTCAAGCTGAGCCTCGGCTAAAATTATTTATATAATATGCTACAAAGTACTTAGAACTGTTATCTGGAATGTGTAAATCTTATTTTTAAATTTAAACTCTTCAATGTGTTGCAGATTGATTTTTTTTTCTTTTTAGTAGAATTCGGACACAACATTTTTTGGATATATTTTTAATGTAATATCAATTTGTTCGTTGTATTTATGCCTTCTAACAATACTTCGTGGTATTTTAATATTTTGGGTAAATTAAATTGTGTTTGTAACCTAAAGCATGTGTTAGTTCTCCCCTTCGCCGAGTTTATATCAGATTTATATTTATCTTTGCACTCCAGAATGAAGACGGGTAATTTTATTTAGTGTTTAGGTAACAAAATTGTATGCCACAAAAATTGATAAATAAATTATGACTATTTTATAGGAAGGGATATAGGATACACATTCCAGATCAAAAATCCATAAAAGAGTTATTCGTCAAATTTGGACACATTTTCAACATTTTCAACATATTTGAATGTAGTTTCATATACACTTTGAATAGTCAGTAATTTATTTTAAGAATATATATAATACATCTAACTAGAGATTAATATTATTATTATCACCGTGTCTTATTAACCGTTCAGGTTGTACGCACTTATGCTAATGGTAGGGTTATTGTGATATGAAATGGAGGACCTACAGTTTAATGTGGGATCCGAACCACGGTGGAGGCCTGGCATTCCCCACATTCACAAGTTTTGATTAATACACGTCTTGTCAGAGGTAAAGGAAGGGTTTGACAATCAGATACATCTCTGTCGGGACCGAGGATTGAACTCCAGACCCCCAGCATAGAAGTCTGACACCTTACCCCTATACCGCCAGGTCACCCAATATATATATATATATATATATATATATAAGATATATATATATAACATTTAAGCACCAGTCTGAGAAACACATAATATTAAGAACATTTTTAATTATTATCTAAAACCTGAAAGTTGACAAGCCATGATAAAATTCCAAAGTTCTATGAAAGATCATATTTTTAAATTTTAGTCAAAATCAATCGATTAATTTAAAAGATACACTTACACAAACACAAATATAGTGACACAGCCAATCAACTATTATTACTCTTGAAGAATAGGATGAAAGCTCTAAATTACTAATAGGGTGCATAAACTCTGAGTGTTCAAAACTGAAGGGGCAGAAAACCACTTCCAGCCAACCTAATCTCGAACTTGTAAAGTAAAAAAAACTTAAGAAAAATAATATTTATTGTTCAATGAAAATACCACAATATTAGAATAATTGAAAGGTTAGTAACATTTTCAAAAATGTATTTCGTTAAAAATCAAAATTGGCCATTGTATTAAACAAATTAAAATTATATACAAGTTATGGTTTCACGTGATATTTTTTAACTTTCTTGCTACCTTACAGGTATTAGTGAACGTGTTGTGGTGGTCAAAAAAATAGATCTCTAGATTTTGATGAATGTCGACGTTTCATGACACTCCGAATTCTAAAAAGTTGTTTTTGCATTTCTGTCTGTACCTTGGACTAGAGCCTAAACTATTTTATCGATCGCGCTAAAACCTGGTATCTAGGGTTACCCAGAGATTTTTGTAATTTGATATCTAACCCTAAAATTGAGGGTATTTTCCTTAAGGGCGAAAAGAGAAAAAATTGATGTTATCAAAATTGGCTATAAAGATTTTGATTAAATTTCGTCTATAAGCATTAATCAATATTAGAAACAAAATGTCTACCCTAAATTTTTCATCAAAATGACTTTTAGGGTTCCATATAGATGCGTAAATTCTAATATTTTTTTAATCGTATCTCCGTAACTATTTGAGATATGAAATTACTTATCATTGCAAATATGTAGGTCTATTTATAGTAAAAATCTTTAACTTGAAATATATATTTACAGACCAATAGTTTCCAAACTTTACGAAAATATATAAATGTATTTTTTAAACTTTCATAAAACTAAAGGTTAAATATTGCGACCGCCAAAAATATCTACCCCGAAATTTTGATGGATGTCGACGTTTAATGACACTCCAAATCCTAAAAAGTGATTTTTTTTTAATGCTGACAGTCACGCCTGTCTAAACCTAGAATTAAGAGTGGTTTACTAAAGGGTGAAAAGAGCAAAAATCGATTTTCTCAAAATCAGCTCTAAAGATTTTGATTAATATTCGTATCTAGGTATTGATTAAGATTTTAAACAAAATGGCTCTTTTTATTTTCCCATGAAAATGAATCCTAGGATACTTAACAGAAGTGGAAATTTCCATATCCGCGCAACTATTTGACATACTAAATAACCTATCATTGCAAAATGGTAGTACTATTAAAAATAAAAAAACTATTATATTAAACATACTTTTATAAAACCAATAGTTTCTGAGATATTGGCAAGTATGACAATTTTCTGAAGGTGATTTGTAGAGATACTACTTAAGTTTAAATGCAATAATTCTCTAATGCCATAGAGTAAATAGTTCTCTCAAAAAGTTGTTCTTTTTCCTTTAATCTCGTAGGGGTAATATATGTACAGCAATGATTTGTTTCTATAATTTTAAAGTTAATTGTCAATATTTACCTTTTTTATTGGTCAAAATAATATAAAAACGAGGGATTTAATGGCAAGACGATGACCTGAAGATAAGCAACTCCTAATAAAATTTCGAAAATTTTAACCACAAATAGAAATTTTAATAATAAGTGTTGACTCTTGTAGACTCAATATAGATAATTTTTATTGGCTCAAATGTACAAATGAGGACTTTAATTCTCCACAAGGAAAATTATAAAATTTAAATCTGGGCGTCAAAAAATATTTTACATAAATATATCGCAATTTTTGCTCGGGTTTGCTAGTGTATATGATTTTGTTTTGCATATATCATGAGTTTTGAGTAAATATCTCCATTTTTAATCAATGGAGCGAAGCAGTCCGTGTGGAGTTCCATAACACTTATTTGCAAATTAATAAGTTTAAAACATTCTGTTATCACGTAAAATAAGCTTAGCGCTATTCTATCCTCGGTATTTAGGACTATTTAGTTTTTTTTATGTCTAACTTCCAATTTTCTTTATCAAATCACCTAGATTTTTAGCTATTTTGGCTTCAAAATTGGGATATACTTATTCATTCTGGATATTATTCAGAGTAATGGTGAAAGGAAGTAAAAGACCACCTTTATCAGTGGGAAAAATCACCAGATAGGTAGTTATAGGAGAGAAAAAGAGATGATTTATATACCTACTCAATTAGTAAATCATCCTAGGTCTTGTTTGATAACTCTATTGACCTACCTAAAATACACACAGTGTCAGAGCTAATATAAACAATATTCAGATTAATTACTCAATCAATGACCAAGCCAGGTTCATTTGACCTCTTTTAAAATGATTGCTGATTCGGCAATGATGAAAAATATAAAATCGGGCAGAAATAATAAATAATTATTCTTCATGTAAATAGTTATAATGTATGCTACAGTTCAGCTGATAACGATATTGCTGGTAAAACCAGAGTTTTGTCATTAATTTTTATTTAAAATGGGGATCCATCAAGAATTGACAATAATTAAATGTTAATATTTAGTTTATACTCGTATGTTTACTACTTGAATCTTAGTTGCGTTTTGGATTTATGTATTTTGTTTAATTTTAGTTGGTGGCTGCGTTTGCAGTAAGTGCACTAGCTTCCAATTGGGAACGTCTTGGAAAACCATTCAACCCTCTATTAGGAGAAACATATGAGCTGGAAAGAGAGGAATTCAGGTATAGTATATAACTCATATTTACAGTAAAAATATGATAACCTTGATTTATTATTGGTTTTATATATTTTAACGATAATTTCTTCAAAATTAAAATTTTATATTTCTTTCCATTTTATTATAAACTACCAAATCACCATTTTATCTATTATTTTTTAATCGGTAGTTTTTAAAATCCCAAGGATTACTTAATGCTTCATTGTTCCAAGTATTTGGAAAGTTTATGACGTGATGTGGTAGAACACCTTAAATTAGGATAGCTGTGTTTTCCCCTCCTTCTTCTAGCTCGTAAGTCCTGTAAGTGTTGTAATTGTGTCACTGTAGCTTTTTGTTTGTTGTTGTGGGAGTATGTCACTCGAAATTTCTCTAATTCTTTGGATTGTTGCAGTATGCTATTTGGGTTTCAAATTAGGATTCACATTGACCATTAGCATCGTTGATTGAGAATTCGTTATAGGGGAATACACTGTACACATATTGTAGCTCTTCAATGGAGAGTGATACTTTTCCCCATTTTATTGTGATTTTTCAGAGTTTTCTGATCCTCATCTCAGAGCTCACCTAGTATGTTACTTGGGCTGAGTCCAAGTGAGACCCTGTGACACATACTGCAGTCAGTCGTTTATTTGTATAGTAAAAAGTGCGACGCTGCCGGTTTTAGCTCGAGTTTTGATTGATAATTGAAGCCTCCGATATTAAAAAAACAACTTAATTTTGGCTCTTTATCATTAGAATAAAAGTTTTAAATAAAAAACAATTCAATACCTGTGCTCGATTTTAACTTAAATCAGGTAAAAAGAAGTGTAAAGAATGAGGAGAATTTACGCGCTGTTTTGATAAGAAGCTGTTTGATAAAGAGCAGTAGGTCTATCGGTGTGAATAAAATACCTCTTTATTTTGTTTTGTGTATTTTTTATTTGAATAAGCAACACTATGAGTGAACATAGAGTAAATGCCTTGGATATGTTTTCTTTACTCTTTAGAACAGTCAATGATTCGCTAGATACCAAACTTTAACAAACTAGTAATAGAAGAGTTCATTTCAGACAAAAACTCAAAATTAGATTTTTCTTTCAAACGATAAACTTACTGATACGCTATCTTAAAGTACATTGTATTTAGAGTGTTCAAGATAGTGTTAAACCGTATGCAATCTTAGGAAATTTTGAGGCCACGCTACTCCCACATTCTCTATTTTTTATTTATCCATAACGATGATTACCATCCAATCAAAATGTAATAAAAGTAACTCCATGGTGTCAGCTCACAGTCAGGCTATACCTATCGAGTGGCTACCAAACTGTTTGGCAAAATAGTGCCAGCTCTTACGAATAGAGGGTGTACATTTTCAGCACAACGATGCCTCCAGACATTAAGCTCGGCTTTCTATACAGGAGCCGCTACTACTGTATTCGAGTAGCTCCTTATCTATCCACACGAGGCTGAGTCCACCCCGTTCAGACCCACTGCTTCCCAGAAAATCTGGAAGCGCCGGGAATCAAACCCGGGACCTCTGTGTCCGTAGCCAGAAGCTCTGACCACTATACCACAAAGGCGGTCCTCAAATTGTAATGCTGTCTACATGGTTAGAAATTTAAGTGAATATTAATGTCGGGGCTAAGAGAGGTATGGGCACATTTCTGAATGCATAAGAGAGACCTCCTATTCAATTAGCCTAGTGTAATTAAAAGCACACAGCAATACTCAGAGAAAACAATCATAATAAGAGTAAAATGAAGTTATACATCGATCAGATCTTGGTGAGAGGGAATCAGGTGGATTGTCCAACTCAAGTTGCAATTAAAACTATTTTATAAAGCCTAACTTATCTCACACAATGCTGCTTGGAAACAGCAAGTCTCCCAACTTGAGAATTTATAAATATACAGTGGCGTATTCTGAGAAAATCAAAAGGTATGCTGTACTCTAAAAGTTGCAGGGAGATTTGGGGGCCGAGGACCCTCAATCATCGTTGTCCAAGAACGTTATGGGATTATTTGAAGGGATATATTTGAAGATGTTTGCCTATAGAACAATGGTTCTTGAACATTTATAATTTCCCCTTAACCGTATGCAATCTTAGGAAATTTTGAGGCCACCCTGCTCCCACATTCTCTATTTTTTATTTATCCATAACGATGATTACCATCCAATCAAAATGTAATAAAAGTAACTCTATGGTGTCATCCCGCATTCAGGTTATACCTACCGAGTGGCTACCAAACTGTTTGGCAAATTAGTGCCAGCTCTTACGAATAGAGGGTGTACATTTTCAGCACAACGATGCCTCCAGACATTAAGCTCGGCTTTCTATACCGGAGCCACTACTACTTTATTCGAGTAGCTCCTTAGTTATCCACCCTGGGCTGAATCTAGCCCGTTCAGACTCACTGCTTTCCAGAAAATCTGGAAGCGCCGGGAATCAAACCCGGGACCTCTGGGTCCGTAGCCAGAAGTTCTGACTACTATACCACATAAGTGCTCCTCAAATTGTAATGATATCTACATGGTTAGAAATTTAAGTAAATATTAATGTTGGGGATAAGAGTGGCATGGGCACATTTCTGAATGCATAAGAGAGACATCCTATTCAATTAGCTTTGTGTAATTAAAAGCACACCGTTAGAAATACTCGAAGCAAACAATCATAATAAGAGTAAAATGAAGTGATACATCGATCAAGCGTCCATCAGATCTTGGTGGGAGGTAATCAGGTGGGTTGTCCAACTCACGTTGCAATTAAAACTATTTTATAAAGCCTAACTTATCTCACACAATGCTGCTTGGAAACAGCAAGTCTCCCAACTTGAGAATTTATAGCTCCAGATGCTATTTAGATGCGTAAACATGGATTAGCATAGGAAAGATTATCTCGGACTATTAATACCCTATCGCTACGTCATTGGTTTATTGCTAAGATATTTACACATATCTTTTGCTGTAAGCAGGGGTGCACCCAAAGGGGAAAGGGGAAAATAGGGTATTTGACCCCCCTTCCACAACACCACACATATTTTTCATAAAAATTTAAATAATATTAATTATTACTAAAATATTCAGCATTGAAGATGTGTCGAATGTATAGACTACATTTTAATACCAGGCTTCAGACTTAAGCCTAATATTCAAAATGTTTACCGTTACACACAAAATTAACAATTGAAAATAACATACAAATAATAGCTTCGATGCCATTTGGATTATTTAACTCTCTTAATTACTATAAAACTACTCCAAATAATTTATAAAAGCATTTAATTTTCATAAATATTCTCGATTTTCAGGGCATTAGGAGGCTGTGCAACCCCAAACCTGCTCTCTCCATCAAAATGTCATTCTTGCTACAAACTTTATTGAATGCCTCCCCCAAAGTAAATGGCTGGAAGCGCCACTGAATAAGTACATTATATGAAAATATATTTTATGTTACATTTTCCTTCAAAATCAATCTTGAAATGGTGAAATTACACTCCTGACTTTTGGGATTCTTTGATATATAGTAATATAAAACCACAATGACTAATAAATCGTTAATATAAAATGAAAACTAAAAGAAGACTATTAAACTACACGAATACTTTCTACTAACGAAAAACAAAATTACCGTCACGTCAACTACGGTTAAAGTACCCTCGTGCCCCCCACCCCTCTACCCCTTTCTCCCACAATCTACCAGTGCTGAAATGCTTACATTTGAAAGAGTGGTTAATTGTTTTTGCCAAATACATGATAATACATGTTACTAGAATGCCTAAACATAACTAAATGTATTTAATTAGTTTTTATTGAAAGCTAGTTCCGTATACTATTATTTTACAAATAATTGTATATAATTTTACTTGAACTATACTAAATCAGCTTAATAAATAAACGTTGTGACCTTGAATCTTTTTTCAATAGTTGGCACAATGCTATACATGAACAGCATGACCTGGGGTGTAAAACCCGAACTTATTGATTTATGGGCGAGCGGAAAGGAAATGTGTTGCAAGCTCCTAGACATTGGGCAAGGTCATTAGAGCCTCCCTAGCTTGCCTTGTGGTTTTCAAGTAGCAAGCCCTGGGCTTCCTATTGTGTTATGTAGAGCCTTTTGGAAGAAGAATTACTTAAAACACGCTATTCTTGGCATATGAACCAATATTAATTTCCAAATTAATAATTAATTACCTGTTTATTTATTAACAATTTAAACGTTAATATTTACATAGTTAGCAAACATTGAATTTAAAAACACAACTAATCCATATCATTTTGGTTATGCGGTGCAGGACTAGCATACCCATAAAATACGCCACTGGGAATATATTATATATCAAAGCTACTATATTTTATAATACAACGTTCGCACATTTATTGGTTAGTATCCAAAGGCTGTAAGTTCTCAGTTAAAATTCTTACAGGTTATTTTATTATGGAGATTGTTAAAAATAACGTTAAATTGTTTGTCCTTTGCTAGGGTGTGAACAAAATGCCAAAGTTATGTTACTTTAGATGGTTAAGGAAGTTAAGTTTAGCCATTTAGAGAGTTTGTTTCAACTTTTAAGCCTTGTGCAATCCTGTACACCTTGAATTTGTCATCAAGGCTTAGAAGCCTGATGATATTAAATATTCACAATTAGTTTTTTTAGCACCACGTCTTACTACCCATTTGGGCTATACGCTACAAGTTGGGTATCACAATTGTGTTTTTCGTTTTTACCTTGCAACAACTTATGTTCTCACTTATTTATATTTGTTATAGCTCTGTTTATCCTCTGGCTGAAATTCCTAAATCTGTTGTAATATTAACTTAGTCATCTGCATTTGAAATCTGGTTAATTTATTAAATCAATAAGTTCCTTTGATAGTTTCTCTCTGGTATACCTCGGGCCTCTGTCAAGCTCTGAAATTTTTCTTGAGTTAGGAACCTGATAAAATGGTCAGATGAGGTAGGATAATATTACCTTGAGCTTATGAAGGTGGTCCTGGTTGATTTTGAGCACATGTTGGCTCTAATTTTATTTTTCGGATTTCGAGCCCACCTTCCTGGCTTTGATCTGATACGTCTTTGTCGACATCGTCTCCCATATTTATCTCCGGTACAGATGAAATCCAAACAAAATGTTCTTATCTTCAAACTCCTTCTTTGTACACCACCCGTACGTAGATGTCCCGATAGTCCCTCCAGACTCTGTTGAACTGATCGGATGCACACGCACTTCTCTAAAAGTCAGTAACGGAGAAGTAATAAGTTTAATGAGCTTAGTTTACAAGTTCTGCACTTCTATCACTGATTCCTCTTCAGAAAAACCAGAGGTGTCCATGGCCATTTATTAATTAATTAATTTATTTATTAATGGCTGCCTTTCATGAAGATTATCGTATTAGTATGGCTATAATTGATTTTTATGTCCTTATGCGTGTACATATATAGTAGTTAAAAATATTCAGTTTGTTATATTGAAAAGTTGATTTTTGATGCCTGACTCAGACAAAATGTTTATGATTAAAGCTTAATAATTATTGACATTTTAGATATTTCGATGATAAACTCTGCAGTGCTTAAAACCATTGCAATAAAACAAAATTATGCTATTTTTTCAAATATATGTTGCTGATTTAATGTATTTTAAATTTAAAAAATATTAATGCAATGATACGTTTTAATATTTGTTTAATATATTACTTCACAGAGTGGTGTGTGAACAAGTGAGTCATCACCCGCCAGTTTCAGCATTTCATGCAGAAAACAAAATGTTCTTATCTTCAAACTCCTTCTTTGTACACCACCCGTACGTAGCTGTGCCGCTAGTCCCTCCAGACTCTGTTGAACTGATCGGATGCACACGCACTTCTCTAAAAGTCAGTAACGGAGCAAGTAATAAGTTTAATGAGCTTAGTTTACTAGTTCTGCACTTCTATCACCGATTCCTTTTCAGAAAAAGCAGAGGTGTCCATGGCCATTTATTAATGGCTGCCTTTCAAGAAGATTATCGTATTAGTATGGCTATAATTGATTTTTATGTCCTTATGCGTGTACATATATGGTAGTTTAAAAATATTCAGTTTGTTATATTGAAAAGTTGATTTTTGATGCCTGACTCAGACAAAATGTTTAATGATTAAAGCTTAATAATTATTGACATTTTAGATATTTCAATGAGAAACTCTGCAATGCTTAAAACCATTGTAATAAAACAAAATTATGCTATTTTTTCAAATATATGTTGCCGATTTAATGTATTTTAAATTTAAAAAATATTAATGCAATGATACATTTTAATATTTGTTTAATATATTACTTCACAGAGTGGTGTGTGAACAAGTGAGTCATCACCCGCCAGTTTCAGCATTTCATGCAGATAGTCCTCTCTTCATCTTTCATGGTTCTATACACCCCAAACTTAAATTTTGGGGAAAGAGTGTTGAGATTGAGCCAAAAGGAATGGTCACTGTTGAACTAATCAGGTATGATTGAGCATGTCTATATTTATATNAAATTCAGCCAAAAGGAATGGTCACTGTTGAACTAATCAGGTATGATTGAGCATGAATATATTTATATTTTGTAACGTTAAACAGGTATCTAGGTTAATTGTTGAAAAAAATGTTTTTGCCTGGTAGAAAATAAAACAAATGATAGAAATGTATAATATCAATGGCAATATTGCAGCATTAGCAATCTTAAGTTGATGCGTCTGGTAGAGTAAGCACAATCATAGGTTTTCTTGGATAGGGTGGTATCAAAATATACCAAAGATATTATCTACGCAAAGTGAAATATGAAATTATATACAAAGTAGAGGAAAAATGGATTCGATGAAGGCTATTGTTTCCATATCAAATAACATAAGAAGAGTGACAAAGGAATCCCCCTCCTTATGGAATCTTACAGCCAAGTGACACCCCCGCCCCCGCCCCCCGATAAATGAGAACAAACTGGTCTTACTACCTAGGTGAAGGCCAACATGGCTCCTGGGAGATATATTCCCAACCCACATGAGGCCCTAAATCCTCACCCATTGTTCCGTGACAGGCCTTAATGTCATTTTGCAGATGACCCTTAGAAAGTATTCATCCTTTGGATCCTTGTAGGGATTAGCCCCCTACCCTTCCCCTCCCTGACCGTCACCCTTCTTGTTTGTCAAAACTAATCCTCTTTCTCTAATTTAAAATACAAATTTGTTGTTATGAGCTTGAGTGTTCTACTCTATCATGCATAAAGTGTAATTGTGAGGTATTCAATGAATGTTAATTAAATGTTGTTTAAATATGATGCATGGTATCTCGCTCCCTTGTTTGCCTTGAACTACTCGCTTTGAATGTCAGAAGCGAATTTCAGAGGGGGTAGGCGGCTTGTTTATGCCTAAAGTACCAATCTGCAGTCACAGATCATAACCTTTATTTCTAAGAGTGTAAACTGGTTGTGCAGGGAAAATGAAGTTGGAGGGTGAAGTTTTGTATGTTGGGAGCGACAGTGTTTGTGTGGAGTTGCTAATTCGGGCCATCGTACACTGTGATGGAAACACAAGCGCAGTTGTGCCCGAAGTGAGTTTGGTGTAGTGTGTAAGTAAGATCTAGTCGAGCTGAAAGAAAATACATAAAATTAAATTAGACACTAAGCGAACATGGCTTTGATGAAAGTGCAAGTGTGAAGAAAAATGATTCTAGTTTTGAGGAAGTGTGGGGATGAAGACCCAAGGATTTGGCAATTTGGCAATGCTGAGAAACAGGAGTGGTTGGTAGGAAAGGGTTGATTGGGAAGGTGTGTAGGTGTTTTGCTCATTCGATCCGGGGCTTCTTGTATTTCCTTGGCTCTCGGATGTCGTACTGGCTGAGTCTTCTAACTATGGCATTGTCTTCTACCTCACGGGCTTGTTTGTAGAATTTTCCACCTCGCTGCCGGAAGATTTCTTGTATAGTCGCACTACCGGTGGTAGCGTGTATATGTGCATTGTTATTTTGGGTGTTCACACCTAAGATACACCTAAGTACTTTGTTTTGCACTACTTGTAGAGTATCTAGCACAGAATCGGAAGCATACCCCCACGTCTCGCATCCGTATACCAGAATAGGTTGTACTAAACTTTTGAACAGCTGCAGCTTGATGTTGTTTTCCAGCACTGGGCTCTTGAACAGGCCGTAATTTGCAATGAAGGCCCCCATTGCCTTTTTCCTTGTGTAGACTACGTGCTCCTTCCATGTGAGTCTGGAATCTAACATCACCCCGAGGTATTTCATTGACTTCTTGTAGGGGATAGCCTCCTCCAACACTACAATCTGGGGCGGGGCTTGGGGTCTCCTCTTCGCAATTATCATGGCTGTCGATTTCTCTGCGTTGACCTTTATCCTCCATTTTTCCAGCCAAATGCTAAACTCGTCGAGGTACCGCTGCAGGCGGAGATGAGCGTACTTCACGTTCCTGTTGGCAATGTAGAACAGAGTATCATCTGTGAAGAGCCGAGTCTTGATCATCGGGTCCGTGGGGATGTCAGCAACATACACAGTGTATAGGAACGGTGAGAGTGCCGACCCCTGCGGCACCCCCGCCCTGATACTATGAAGAGGCGACCTTTTACCTTCCATCTTGACTTGAAAGTGTCGTCCAGTTAGAAAGCTCTTGATTAGATGTACATAAACCCTTGGGAAATTGGCCTGGATCAATTTGTAAATAAGGCCGGCGTGCCAGACCTTATCAAACGCCTTATCTACATCCATGAGTACAGCTAGCGTGATTTCCCTTTGATTAAAGCTCTCTGTCGTGTCCTCCACTAGGCTCAGGACTGGGTGTACCGTTGAATGACAGTTCCGAAATACGAATTGGATGTCGGGGATAATTCGATGCTCTCTGCCGAAGGCTTTCAATCGCTGCAGAATGATTTTCTCAAATAGTTTTCCTACACTGCTAAGCAGACTGATGGGCCGCCTGTTCTGCGGGAATTTGCAGTCCTTGCCTGGTTTGGGCAATGAAACGACGTCGGCAACCTTCCACGCCTCCGGGAAGTAACCTGCCATTAATGCCGCTGAAACCAATTTTGTTAAGAGCTGGATTACACATTCCGGAACGTGTCGCAACATCTCGTTTGAGACCCTGTCGTGACTTGCCTCTTTCCGTAGCTTCAGCTTTTCCACCTGGTGGGTGACTTCATTTCTGGTGATAGGGGGTGGTAGCTCTATAACAGGATCTGCTAGGTATACCCCAACCGCTCTTTATACTGTCCTGGTAAACTCTTCATCTTGGGGCTCTGAGTTAGCCTTGAACTGGTCTTCAAGAGATTCCGCAATGGCCTCTGCCTTGGCCTCACCCCGTTATTCCAACCCCCTCCTTCCGTGGATGACCGTGGTCCCTGCCTTTCCTTTCGTACCTTTGAGCTGTCTCGTCACCTTCCACACGTTGGCATCCCCAGCCAAAGTGTTCGCTACATACTCATTCCAGTTGGTGATCTTCAGAGCTTTAGCCTTTCTACGCACAAGGGCTCTTAGCCTACTTTACTCTGCACGATGCCTCGGTTCCCTGTGATGCTGACATTCCCTGCGCGTTCCCCTCTTCAGGGCTATCAAGTAACTCAACTCCGGGTCGTCCCTCTTCAACAAAACCGGCGGCATCTCGAATACAGTTGTCTCTCGGTATGGATCGAGTAATGTGGCTGTCAGAAGAGTGATGGAACTGTCCACTTCTTCCGGGGAGTTTACCTCCATGTTTAACGGAACTGCATCTGTCAATACCCACCGATACTCGTCACAGTCACTCATGGGGATCTTCCTCCTAAGGTACGACAATCTTGGGTTTCTCTTCAGGGCTATCCTTCCGAAGACCGGGAGATGGTCGGAGTCAAGTTCGTTTAAGGCTTCGAGTTCTTCCGGAAGTGTATATAGATCCGTCAGGATGACATCCAGAACATCGGGAAGATTCCTGTAATTGGATGGGTAGAACGTCGGCTCGTTAGTCGCCAGGACTGTGTAGTTCATTAATCCCCTGTGCAATACAATACACCTTGTAATCGTCTTGCAAGCCGCTGTTTAGGAGCTTTATAACATTGTTGTATTGTGTCGCATTAGTTACGACCACCGGAGGGGTCTTTATACGCCGCGGGGTGGAACTTTCCTTAATGCCTCTACTTGGTTGCCCCATTTGACTGGTCGCTGTTTCATCCTGTAGGCTAGACAAGCTAGCAAATTTATTGTTCACTTTTATAGCCTTCGACTGCAGAACTGCCTGTCCCGGCCTTGTCCTGAGCTTCCGCTTGAGTCCAGATACTGGCTCAAAGGTTTTATCTGTTTCTATTGATAGTATTGGATTGGTGTTGGATGGACCCCCTTCCTGGCCTTGGTCCTCCATTTCTTCATCGTCCGTTTCTTCAACGTCTACATCCGATTCGGGGACATTCCCTCCTCTTGACGCGTCGCTTGCGGTATACCACTCTACCCGACTTCTTTCGCACGGATAGATCACCAAATAAACAAAAAATAAACCTAATTCCACTCAACGTTGTAAACAAAAAACGCACTCGACTGCACTGGCACTGGCTCGCACTGTCGATGTCGATGTCGATGGATGCATGGTATGACCGATGAACTATGATTATATATATATATATATATATATATATATATAGTCTTACTACCAAGGTGAAGGCCTACATGGCTGCCGGGAGATATCTTCCCAACCCACATGAGGCCCTAAATCCTCACCCATTGTCCTGTGACAGGCCTTAATGTCATTTTGCAGATGACCCTTAGAAAGTATTCATCCTTTGGATCCTTGTAGGGATTAGCCCCTACCCTTCCCCTCCCTGACGGTCACCCTTCTTGTTTGTCAAAACTCATCCTCTTTCTCTCATTTAAAATACAGATTTGTTGTTATGAGCTTGAGTGCTCTACTATATCATACATAAAGTGTCTACTAATTGTGAGGTATTCAATGAATGTTAATTAAATGTTGTTTAAATATGATGCATGGTATGACCGATGAGCTATGATTATATATATATCCATCCATGAGGAGTGATAGAATGTACTTTAAGTATATCATGTCTCTGATTAAACATTATGTACTGGTACGGTATGATTCATAAAATAAATCAAAACTCTTATATGTATGGGGCATTCAATTAATGTTGATTAACTGATTCGATGGCCGCATGGTCTAAGGCGTCACTCTTGTGTTAGACTAGACTGCCAATGTCGAGGATATCAGGGTTCAAATCCCAGTTGGGTGTACTAAAGGTGGTTTTCCAAAACTATTTTCCACTCTCCCTCCATGAAAATGTGGAAATACTTCCTCAAAATCAACCTTTCGTATTTCTAACTCACTATTGTAGTTAATACATAGGCGTGTAACCTGAACAGGTAGTAAGACGCTGTGCTAAAATAAAATAAAATTGTTATAAAATGTTGTTTAAACATTTGTATGATGGTATGATAAATAAATGTGATGTGTCGAACAATGAGGAATGATCGAATGGGCTCAAAGTATGGCATGTCTCTAGTCAATATGTATGGTATGAGTAATGAAATATGATCAAATGTCATATAGGGTATGATGTAATACTCCTATTAGTAAACGATGATCACATGCGTAATAATCATGATGCATTACTATAGCATGTATGAAGTATGTTTGTGATAAATGGATGATAAACAAATGTTTCCAAGGCTAGTATTATGTATGAATAATGATCAAATTCCGTTTGTATGTGGTAAAAGGCATGAACTATTATAATTATGTATGTTTAGTAACTGTGATTAATGACGAATGAGTAAATGTGGAGCGTTAAAGAAGGAGGTAAATGTTGGCAAGAAAGAGGGGTTTTTTTGGAGAAAGGGAATATATTTCAAAAATCTGGCATGAGTCTGTCTGATAGAGTACACCCCGTAAACATATTTATTTCCTCCAGTGCTGTGTATGGTGTCAATAGTAAAGAGAGTGAGGTCTGTATACCTGTCAGAACCTGCTCCGGGGCATGGGACAGGTCCTATCTCCACCCTAAAAGGAGGAGTGCAGGAGAAAGAACGTTGCATCGAATATAGGATATAGGGTCAAAGTTAGGGCGGAGAGAGGGACGAGATATAGGGTTGGGTTGGGTACAGATAGAGGAATTTATCATTAAGAGTCCCAATAGTTAACAGTCACAATGCTAGCAGGCCACTGTCAAACTTTAGGCCCTTTGGGGTGGGTGGGAGGAGGGGAATAGATAGGAAGAGGTGAAGGTTAATATATATATTAAATTGTGTATTCTTTTATTGATCTTAGATCTTTATTCATATAAGATGATAGGTAAAGAATAATAGAGTTTAGAAAGTATGGGTAGGGATCAATGGAGTTGGCTAAAAGTTTTTTTAACATAAAGGGAATATTAATTAAAATATAAATAATGGTATTCACCCTGGTCCTTCATCTAAGATACTTACCGTGGTGAACCAGGAACGATTGAATATAAAAAGATATAGCTTTTAAATTGAAAGACAGATTAATCTGGCATGAGTCTGTCTGATAGAGTACACCCCGTAAACATATTTATTTCCTCCAGTGCTGTGTATGGTGTCAATAGTAAAGAGAGTGAGGTCTGTATACCTGTCAGAACCTGCTCCGGGGCATGGGACAGGTCCTATCTCCACCCTAAAAGGAGGAGTGCAGGAGAAAGAACGTTGCATCGAATATAGGATATAGGGTCAAAGTTAGGGCGGAGAGAGGGACGAGATATAGGGTTGGGTTGGGTACAGATAGAGGAATTTATCATTAAGAGTCCCAATAGTTAACAGTCACAATGCTAGCAGGCCACTGTCAAACTTTAGGCCCTTTGGGGTGGGTGGGAGGAGGGGAATAGATAGGAAGAGGTGAAGGTTAATATATATATTAAATTGTGTATTCTTTTATTGATCTTAGATCTTTATTCATATAAGATGATAGGTAAAGAATAATAGAGTTTAGAAAGTATGGGTAGGGATCAATGGAGTTGGCTAAAAGTTTTTTTAACATAAAGGGAATATTAATTAAAATATAAATAATGGTATTCACCCTGGTCCTTCATCTAAGATACTTACCGTGGTGAACCAGGAACGATTGAATATAAAAAGATATAGCTTTTAAATTGAAAGACAGATTATGAAAGTTTACAAACAAGAAGCGTGGTGATTAGAGAGGGGAGGGTGGTTGTATGGGGCGGCTGATATATACACAGCTTTGTGCAACGACATCTTTTCAGGGGGGTATTCTGAAATCAGCCTTTCAAGCGTGTCACGGGACAAAGGGTGGGGTTTGGGGTCTCATGTAGGCCTTTACCTCGGTGAAAAACCCACTTAGATCTTATATCAACCCTAGCTGTAAGCCCACGTAAGGAGGATTTCTCTGTTACTCTCCTTTAGTTATTTGACATGGGAACAATAGGTGTAATCGAACCCACCTTTCCCCTTACTTTTCTTTATTTTAAAAAGATTTACTAGAATAAAACATAAATGTGTAAATGTATTCAAATAAATATAAATATATCAAGTTTATTATTCTCCTTTGTTGGCACGTGTCAAGGTAATATTCATTTACCAGTTGAACAAACACTACGAGGCAGGTACATTTAGATTCCACCTCTTCAAACGTTTTCTCTACTTTCTTACAATTTCTGGTTGGTGGAAGAAGAGTAATGGAGTTGATTTTGAGTTCGAATCTCAAGGAACTACTGGTCTCACTCAGCAAATTCAAAAGAAGTGACTTGGCTTCAGTAACTCGAATTCATCTCACGGCCTATTTGTTGTGGAGATTATAAGTGTGTGTCAATTTCTCCAAGATGTAACCCAGTAAACTATATTTTCATTGGCTTCATATTTAATGAAATATGCATAGCTATGTTTCCATAATATGCAAAAGCGTCGCTCTTCCGCGGGACTGACAATTATTTTAGTTTTGTCACATTTTAAAGTGGTGCCCAACGTAAGTCTGACTATTATTTAAACTAGGTCACATGATAAAGTGGTGACCACCTTGGCGTGAAACAATAGCCGATACAAAAAGAAGCACCACGATGACAATAGGCGTGAACCAAGTTATTAACTTGTTGGTGTGTAACTTGTCACTGGGATACTGGGGTTCATCAACTGGACAATGCAATTATACGATGACAAATCACTGACACCTAAGGACAACACAACTTTAAGACGAAGCAAACAGCACGACTACAAGCCACACGAACAAAATTTCCAGGATTCATTTCTAACCGAGGGAATTTGTGAGTATGCGACCAGCTCTGTTTATTTCAAGTTTGGCAGCTGGCAATGCCAGTGAAGTGACGAACAACATTATAAGAGGACAAAGGAGCAAACAGCTGACACATAGCAACGAAATAGCACTACAGAGCAATGGGAAGGAGTACCAATCCATCGTCTAGCAGACCAAGGTCATCACGGAAGTATATATGTATATATATCACAGATAAACCATCAACAATTTAAATAATTTTGCATTGACATCATTTTAAATTTCATTTTGTAACCTTAATTTAATATTTATATTTTGGAAACACGTTGGATAAAAATTTATAAAACTACAAAAATAAATAGGGAAGTATCGGCAGATAGTGATGACAAAAATTAATCTGTCATTTGTTTGTTTGAAACGGATTTTGATGATATGCCACATAAGGTACTAGGATTAGATTTTGATGATGTTAATGAACCTGAAAAAAAACACTAAGCCAGGTGAAATGACACTTAATAATAGTGATAGAAGTGATCATATTAAAATAGGACATTTGAAGGTAGCTTATCAAATTCAAGTGGAAAATAATGTTTTGCCCACAGAACTTGATGCAGCACCTAAATAATTCAACTAAAATGGGGAGAATTTTATAATGATGGAAAATTTGATAGTGAGCGAGGAAGGACAGGTAAAAGGGGGACCACTTGAAAGCTGGTATCAATTTGTGGACATTTTATTGGCAGCCAATCAAAGATTAACTCAGGGATTAAATCGAGAATTGCAAGTATTAAATCAAGGAATGTAACATTTTGGGCAAATTAATGAAGCAACCAATCAAAATTTAAAAGCAAAGATTGATGTAAATAAATATTATTTGGGAAACAAAATATAATATAGGGTCAGATTTGTGAAAAAAAAGGTTAGGGGAATTAGATTAAAAATCGACTTGTTAGAGAAGACTAATAGAAACTTTTCTGCACAATTTAGTAAAATTTAAGAAAAATTTGTGATATTTGAAGAAAATCAAGTTAGTGTTGCGGAAGAAGAAGAGAATTAAAGAGAGAAAAAATTCATCTTATGAAGGAAATATCAATAAACCAATACAAAGTAGATGTTGTAGAAAAAGGATTTAATAAAAATTAGATGATGTAGGGAATAAATTAGAAAATTTAGATTTTCAAGCTAGCAAGGCAAAATTAGATGTAGAACCATTCCAATCAATTTTAGAAAGTGAAATTAATAGAGTTAAAGTGGCATTTGAGGAACAAGATGATGTAAACAACAAACTTAATAACAACGCAGATAAATAAAGTCGTAAGAGAAGAATTCAAACAAACCTAGGAGAAATTTAAGGGATTATTTATGGAAAATATTAAATCTATTGGAAAATTAAATTAAGAATCAGATGGACTAGTTGAAGAAATTAAACAAATAAAAAAATGTGAGGGAATTTGTTGACAATGTATGTAACCATACTAGCATAGCAAAAGGCCTAAGTGATGTAACACTGTCACTTATTTAAAAGTAGAGGGGGCAAAAGGGCAATGTATCTGCAGCCCAAGACATCCAAAATGTTGAACGAGGTATTAAAGGGGTAAATTATAGTGAGCAGAATAAAATTGAAATACTAACGTCAAGTTTGGAAGGGGAAGCCAGTGCATGGGCCAGTGATGTAGAGGATGAGGGAGAAACTTACAACTAGTTTTTAATAGACGGTATGACCCTTGAAATGGTAGCATGAATGAGTATCTTCACAAATTTGTCACTCAGGCAAATTAGATGTAGAACCATTCCAATCAATTTTAGAAAGTGAAATTAATAGAGTTAAAGTGGCATTTGAGGAACAAGATGATGTAAACAGAAACTTAATAACAACGCAGATAAATAAAGTCGTAAGAGCAGAATTCAAACAAACCTAGGAGAAATTTAAGGGATTATTTATGGAAAATATTAAATCTATTGGAAAATTAAATTAAGAATTAGATGGACTAGTTGAAGAAATTAAACAAATAAAAAAATGTGAGGGAATTTGTTAACAATGTATGTAACCATACTAGCATAGCAAAAGGCCTAAGTGATGTAACACTGTCACTTATTCGAAAGTAGAGGGGCAAAAGGGATATGTATCTGCAGCCCAACACATCCAAAAGGTTGAACGAGGTATTAAAGGGGGAAATTTTGATGAGCAGAATAAAATTGAAACACTAACGTCAAGTTTGGAAGGGGAAGCCAGTGCATGGGCCAGTGATGTAGAAGATGAGTGGGAAACTTACAACTAGTTTTTAATAGACGGTATGACCCTTGAAATGGTAGCATGAATGAGTATCTTCACAAATTTGTCACTCAGGCAATATAAATAATATATCAAGAAGAAGACATAGACTAATAGGTCATTTAACTCATAATTTTCCCATACCGGTCCAAGATGTATTGATAGGTACAAATATGATAAACCTTAAGGAGATGTAAAGGGTCCTGTTGGTGTTTGATGACAGGAGAGATCAAAATATTTAGTGGGAAAACCAAATAAGACCTCAAAAAGAACATTTTGACAGATTCAGAGCAATACAGGTTCCACATCATTATATATATATATATATATATATATAGAGAGAGAGAGAGAGAGAGAGAGAGAGAGAGAGAAGTTGAAAGTACGCCTAACAGACCCTTCCCTTTCAACCTACAAGGTCATGGACAATCTAGGGAGTTTAATCCCCATCAACAATGGCGGAGAGATTGGAATCAAAGACCTCCTAATTCAATCAATCCCGAACATGTGAATAATATATGTCAAACTAATGTAATAACTGCACAGGTACACCGACCAGTAAATTTGAACTCAATATAACCATTCCCAAGGATATTAGGTCAGGCAAACTAATTGACCAATCACGTGACAGTCCGTGCGTGGGAGCATATTTGCACGTAAACCCCAGTGAACAAGTTAATCATTTAAGTTAGGTTTCACAGAATTTGATTCCACACGGTTATCCAAAGGAGGATATATTGTTTGAAGTAAATAATAGTATCAGAATTTAGCAAGGCTTTGTCTCCAGAAATATAGTGGAAGAAAGGTAAGTTGATGATGAAGTTATTAATTGACACAGAAGCTGAAATTAATTTAATGTCACATGAATGTTATAAAGAAATGTAGTCTTAATGAAACTATCCTAGTTTTTCAATTAATAATGTGGTTATAGTAAGAGTGAAAAATAAAAAAGTAAAGAAACAAGTGTTACCTAAATTTAGAAATGGGAGAAGTTAGGATGGCAATTATTTTTATATTAGTAGAAGGCTTCAATATGTCAGCCATTTTATGATTTGACTGGATGACCACATTTTAAGTAGGTATATATTATCAAATCAGGCAGGTGTCAATAAATTAATAAACAACCTTTTAATATGCAAATTCCATTCGTGGGGAAGTTAAAGTAAGCAATGCTAAGTATACAAATAGAAACTATCAACATGGAAACAATAGTGGAAGATAGTGAAGTGAAAGTACAACCTTTTTCAGCTTAGAGTAGGCCTACAAGCATGCCCTGCGTAAATATTAAGGAGAAAGTCTGTAAAATGTTGGTGATAAATGGGGGAGAAAAGCAACAGTTGTCATATATAATGAGGGAACACAAGGAAATTTTTAATTCAAAAATTTGAAGATTGAATTATTACATCCTTAAGATATGGTCAGTTCATTTAGGTGGATCAGGAGTCCCGGAAATACCCCTATTTCATGTGTAATGGAAGGAGCTGTTGCTTTAAAAGGATCCCTTTTGGCTCTGTCTGCATCCACCAGTAGATTTATTAGAGGCTTAGACAATGAGCTAGGACCAGAAGTGTTAGCATTTGTAACTCTCTGTGTTGATGATATTGTGGTAGCGTCGAGATCATTTGAGGAGCATTAAGATTGGAACTAGTATTGAAAAAACTAAAGGAAGGAGGCATGACCGTTAACCTAGAAAAGTTAGATTTTTTAAATCAGCAGATCAGTTTTCTAGGTTACTTTATTTCACCTGAAGGTGTATCAGTAGAAGATAGTAAAACTAGGTCTATACAAGAATTTCTCACTCCTAAGCTTAACTTAGAAAAATGAGAAAGTGATTTGGGGAAGTGCGGAGTATATAGACATTAACAGAATTAAAGAAAAATTAATTAGTACATTCATGCTAAAACATCCAGATCTTGGTCAACCTATGTGTTTATCTTGAGACGCGATTGGGCTGGACTATATCATGTAGCCCCCCCTTTTTATTTATACCATAAATAAAAGTCAGGTTGATCACAAGAGAGTTTTTTTTATTCCAACAAAAACAATACTCGAAGAGAGAGGGCAATACAAGCCCAGCGTTAGGCGCAGATATCAATACAAAAAGGCCATAATAAACAATACTGAAATAAATGATTCGGGGCACGACCCCAAGCTCTAAGATGGCCGGCTAAGGGACCCGCAATATTAACATACATTTAAATTGACCTTCGTACAAATATGTCGTGTATAATGATAATAATTGGAGATTGAAACAATAACCTGCAGACTAAATCATAAGATATAGACTAGTCACCATCGGCGACTCTCCAATAACTAACGTAGATGGCAAAGTGCCCTAGAAAAAGATATATCAATACACCCATTATAAGACCCAAAAAATAGAACCAAGATCCATTATTAAAACGAACCTATAGAATCGAGTAACCTAACTGCTAACAAAACTAACAAACTAGGAGTGCGTGCTCGCGGCCCCAGATTTGACCAACCAGGTACAGATCTATAGAAATTTAAATCCCCAACAATGACAAGTAATACAATCATTCAACATGTTTCTACTAAAGTACCCAAAGGATACAATTAAACAAATACCCCGCATATCAAAATGGTGGTGTTAAAAGTTTCAAATCCATCCATGAAGTGGATGAGATGCGTTAGCCTATACAATAATTTCTTTAAGTCCAACTGCGCTACCATGATCTCTACTAAAAATTTCGCAGCCTCAATTTAGAATAACGAAAGTTAAATCTTAAGCAGATATCGCCGAAACAGTAATTTAGAATCCATCATAAGCCAAACAGAATTTTGATATAAATTAACTAAATCTAATTTGACACTAAGTGTCTCACCTAGAGAATGCGGAGAAATGTGTGTCATGGCTATAGAATCCTGCCATTATATAGACCTAAGTGGAGTCACGTGTTCTCTCAGCGCGGGAAGCAAGGCAGGGAAATGGGGGGAGGGGAAATTCAAAATCACTATCAAATTCATAAGGGTCTATTAATTAGATAAACATCCTCAGCAAGTATACAGACAAAGTTTTCATACCTACTTAACTAGTTATGCCAATAATTAATAGTTGTCAATGATCAATATGGACACGTATAAATTAAGAAATACTATAAGATATTACAGGAATCATATAATTTTCCGTAGATGCATAAAACTATAGCCAAGGAATTAAGAATGTGTGATATTTGCCAACAGAGCAAGGTAGCAAATGTAAAGAAACAAAATGTGATAGAAAATGTACTGACAGACAATCGTCTTTAGATGGTGTTTGTTAATCTTTATGAGTCTTTACCTTCAAGTGTTAAGGGTGTCCAGTACATTTTTGCCGTTCTTAATATTTGCACCGAATATGTTAAGAAAGCTACTACTGTCACAAACAAAATAATTAAAAATTATGTTAATTATGTAGGTATCCTACAAACTGTTATGCCAGATCATAGAACTCAATTCACTAGTAGGAGATGACGTATGACGCTCGCGAGTAGCAACACTGCCGTAAAGAACACTTTGATAGACCACCCTTCAGGGTAATTGTGTAGAGAGAGTTAATAAAGACATTCTGCAATTTTTGATATTGTTTTGTCATTTTCGTCATGCATCTTGGGTATTCATCCTCTGTTGAAAAAAATAGAGCTTTTTTTAAAAAAATTTCACCTCTTATGAAAGTACAGATTTTACACCGTTATAGTTGATGAAAGATGTTCAGCCTAGTAGAAAACTTGTGAAGGTGTTTGATTTTACACCAAGAATAGAAAGAGAAAGAATAAATTGCATTTATCTATGAAAAGACTGAGAGATAGAGCATAGAAAACAGACTAGTAGCATAATGATAGATTTATGAAACCCATAATTTATGTGAATGAGCAGAAAGTGTCAGTAAAGAGTCATAAATTATCCTTATCTTTAAACCCGGAAATAATAAATAAGTTTTATTTTATTTATATGAGGGTCCGTTTAGGAGTGTAAAGTAAATATACCTCAATGTTTATCTGGTCAAAGATCCAGAAACGCATCAGACTAGAGGTATGTTTAATATAACAGAGCTGAAACCCTATTATAACAGAGCTGAAACCCTATTATAACACAACAAATATTTAAATCAGAATTAGCAATATCAAAATGTTAGTGCTAGATTATTATGCAGGCTAGTGCAGACTTTTAATATACCTATGACAAGTGTTCTTGAAGTTGAGGCGAGGAAATGAGTTTTTATTTATATTTTATTTTACTGGTTTCTAATGTGTGAATGGTTAGAAGTGAAAAAGGAGATAGCAAGCTACAACAGAGATCCGTAGGTTTTATTGCTAACCAAGATAAATATAAACCAGGCTCCGCACTATATGTAATGTTCACTAATATTCTGCGGGTTAGGTTAGAAAATTAATTGGGTTTACCTACCCCTAATAATTGAAGCTCACTGTGAGAATTTGATACATTTAAGAGAATTGTGAAATTGATTTCCCGCTAAGGGAGTCAATTAATATCTTAACTTTTAACAGATAAATGGGGACTGGAGCAATCTCAATATGTCGAATAGCGAGTATAAAGAGCTTTAGACACATTTACACGGGGGTTGCTTTTAAGTGTGGTTTAGGTAAACTCAATGATAAGCGAGACCAATATGTGTAGGAATACCGCATGATCATCCACACTATAGGCCGGACGTATGTAAAACTAAGCGTACATTGGTTATTGTTTTTTCAAGGGATGTATACATTACATAAGTCGTTAAAACTTAATTTAGAAAGGAAGGTTTAAATATCACAGGGTTTAGTAAATTAGGTAAATAATTTAGGATTGTTTCTGAGAGAAAAACTATTAGTTTGTTTAGGATACAAAAGAATTTCAGATTAAAAACGACCATATATTGTGTCATTAAAAGTATGGCCATATTCTTGTTTGAGGTTTGTAAGGAAAGGTTTTGTTAGAGGTTTAAGTTGATTAACAGGCGATTTGTTTTTTGATGATGTATAAAACAACTGGCAGAGGAAAGAGTTATAGTGTACAGCAGTGTGCGGGATGTTTGAGATCCCCGCATCCTCTTACGGGTCAAAACGATTTTCGCATTTTTTGTGTATTTTTTTACTTGCATTATTTTAACCTGCGGTGTTTTTTCAAGGGAGGTGGGCAGCTTTAAGAGCTATTGGCTTGGTTTGTAGGGGTTTATTATTGTCCAAACTTGTTCATTCCTGCCCATTTTGTCCCGTTTGATATTTTATTTGTGCTCATTTGATTTATCGTGTGGCCTATTGGATCTAATGCCTGGGTAGGATTGGGACTGGAGTGAAAGGTTATTGGTGGCAGTTTTTTATTGGTGGGGAGTGTACAGTCCTTGGCGCTGTGCATTCCTCCCTACGATGGCTGTCACGTGGAAGAATGAATTCATTCAGACGGCCCCCCACCTCCCCTACAATGTCTCCAAACCTGCCAATTGCTACTGGGGGTGGCAGCGTGCACTGGAATCCCCTATCTACTCCTGTCTAGCATAGAGTGTCCCAGTCTCCCTGTTGCAAGCCTCTGAATCTTATTTGATGTCGCAACCCTCCTCGGGAATGGGTTTTCCCTGATGACACATACCTGATGCCAGTTCGGTGGCTTGACATGATAGGTCGAAACATGACTAGATCATGACCTTGAATGATGTCGCAATACTCCCCCGGCAATGGGTTTTCCCAGATGACTCATACCTGCTGCCACTTTGGTGGTTCGACAACAGAAATAGATCACGACTTTGAATGATATCGCATTCCTTCCTCAGGCAATGGGTTTACCCTGATGACTCATACCTGGTACCAATTTGACGGCTCGACAAGAAAAGTTGAGACAGGAATAGATCATAACCTTGAATGATGTCGCAACCCTCCCCATCCCATTCCCCCATCTATGTGGTAATGGGTTTTCCCAGTGAAGTCATCGCAAACCTGGCACCAGTTTGGTGGCTTGACAAGACAAGTCGAGACAGGAATAGATCACGACCTTGAAACAGTGAGATAGTACAAGAGGTCATTGACCCTGTTCATGACTGGTGCCAGTTTTATGGTTCTATAAGTCGAGGCTCGTATCTGGTGGGCGACCCTATGTGTTGGAATAAGGCAAGGGACAAACAATTTTTTCGTGAATAAAACAAGATATTACAAACATATATTAGTTTTACATAAAGGTTTTACAGATATACATAATATGTATCATACTTTTTACAGGAATGAAGCATATATTCGTTCATACGTTTTTCTGCAGTGTCTCTTAAATGTGTTAGTAAAATAGTTTTAATTCACAATCCAACCTGTAATAGTACAAACCGATGACTTGAAGTGCATAGTAGGTTTCTGATGTGTGTTTCCACCGTAGGCAGTTCAAGGTCGATGACATCCACGGGCTCTATTAGAGTGTCGCATACATACACGACGATTGTGTTGATAAAATCGTTTCAATATTGGGAGACGAGTGTCGACCACGCATCTCGTCGGTGGGCCGTTTGAGTCTAGTGTCTTGTTTCTCACTGATGATGACCATACGGTAAACATACATGCATCTCAGAAAGATTTCATGATTAGTCAGTCTAATCCTCTGAGAAGGCTGCGTGTTATTGGAAAAACTTTGATATAACTGACTTGTAGTTGCCCAGTTCTTGCCACGAAGTACGGTTAAACACCGGACAAATCCCTCCTCATTTTTCTAACTGGACAAAGGGCGTAAAGGTTCTTGACACACATGCCGACGATAACTCGTTTGGCGTTGACCTCGTCCAGAGGAAACAAAGTGTTGAAAATACTGGTGATGGTATGGGGCTACACCGGCTTTGCTTTAAGGGTTTATACGTCTTGACTTCCCATGATATTTGATCGCTTCAGGACTCTCGTGATTATGGCTGATACACCATCAGGACGCTATTCTATAGCTGAAGGGAGAGGGGGGTGACGGGGTGCACGCTGAATGTACGCAGCATCTTGAGGGTCGGATGGACCCTAACGTCATAAAAAAGTAATGTAATATCTCAAAAACTTAGCGTCGTTGTATGTATGATTGATGGGTGAGAATAGCCATAGGAAAGTTTTCACCTGGATGTTTTTGGCACGATATAGAAGGTACATGAGACAGTAATGGCCGCAAACGTCTGAAACTATTCCTTCAAATTGCACCGTGTTATGATTCTATTGGGAAACGTTTTTGCTTATTAAAGCCAAATGTGACTTTATACGGGTTGGAAAACAATAACTGTCAAAGTATTCTCCCACGCCATTTTTGTTGATAACGATGGTGACCCATTGCGTCCAAGGTTTGGTGTGTGGATCCGTGTTGATTACAAGAGCGGCAGGTCATGCTATTCTTGCAAGTAGTTGATCAACAGGGAAAACACCCGATAGTACAGAATGGAAGAACGGGTTTGCTTTCATCGCACATCTAAGTGTGTGTGTGTGTGTGTGTGTGTGTCCATCTTCAATCATCAATTCTCAAAGTCTTGAAATGATGGAATTAAAACAGAAATTACAAACAGATCTACGTACCATGCATATGGTGCGGTTCAATTTAAGTGTTTTCAAATATAAACAACCTCTACATGGTCTGTGAAGGATCGATATAAAACTCGCCTTGAACGGTAACGATAAATTCGATGGATGAGGACGAGACAGGTTTGTAATGGATCCATTGTACACTTTCGAGACTGGTTTGTGTCGGTGGGTTGGAAAAGGGATCAAGCTCACTGCTGGTACACTCACAAGACTGAGTGTGTAGAAAGAACATTTAAACTGAAAATAGCTACATCTTATTTCTTCTTTTTGGTGATATTTTACGCCGGGATATGACAGAAGACTGAAGTTAGTGATTCTTAAGACGCCCTTTATAGCCTGTGCCAAACACTAGTGTTTCGATTTTCTGCTCTGCCTTGAGGTTCAGGTTTTATCCAGCCTCGCTGACAGGCTGGCCTCTTTGAAACAATAACGCTGATTGGCAACGTTAGAGAGCACATCGATACCCGTATTAAGTGCCTGTTTTCCAATGGCTTTAGCACGGCTTCTCAATAACGGTACGACGCCCTTGAACAAACTGCAAAAAAAACTCCTATTCCATGCCCGCGTTAATAAAAGACACCATGGTAGATTGAAGATATTTATGTTCCATCATTGTTGACCTAGTATCTTTGGTAGGGACAGTTGATGTTGATCAGCGATTAAAATTAATTTTAACTCACACTTTTTCTAACTCGAATGTAACAGGTTCAGCAGTGTCTGTTCTTATATTGATTTCCAAGATTTAAATTTCCCGTCCAAATACGGGCACGTAGTGCAACGAAGTACAGCTAAATGTCTTAATTATGCTGTAGACATAGTTTGTGATGTTGATACTGAAGATGCGTAAAAGCGGTGCCACAATGTTACACACGGTCTGAGAATCGACAATATCCATGCAGATTTACATCTGCGAGGGTTAGCCTGTGAGATTGTTGGTGGCATACGGCGACATATGGGCTATAATAAGATTAATCTTAGTTTCGAAAACAAGCTGTAGTCTTATTTGACTAAAGTGAGTCAACAGCTTTATATTTGGTGAAGTATTAGCAACGTCAATTGTTTGTTAGGATTTATGTACATAATAAAATTCTAGAATCCCCTTCAAGTAGCTCTACATTGTTTATTGCTTTGACCAATTCTGAATAGTAGTGTAATTTTGAATTTAAATTTGAATATTTGTTCCACGCCGTTAGCGTCCACCCAGTTTTACCATACAATATTTTGTCCCTCATATACAGTAGTGAAAGAATATGGATAGTGGAATTTGGCTAGAGCGACTTCCCACTGTCCATCGAGTGTAAGACGGTAAAGTAGTTGCGTGGTGAAATTTTTGAGGGTATTTCGGGGAAAATATCCCATAGTACTGTATTTCAGCAAAGTGATTTAAAACGGTTCCTTCATGGTTGGGCTCTGAAGTAACTGGCAGGAATCCAAGAATTAAACTTGGTGGGGTAACCTTTCCACTGCACGTATAATTTCTTTCTGGCACCTTTACCCTTGACATGTAGTATTTTATCATTTTTTAAAGTTTTTGGAATATGTATGCATTTAATTCGGGTTCGTAAAACGTCCCCTCCACCTCCTTGCCATCAATATCGATAAAACTATAGACCACTGGTTGTCACAACTCAACACTGCTGACTTGGAAAAAATTTTCAATACAATTACTCTCGAAGAATTTTACAAAAGGCATTTTGGATTTTCTAGTACGCACCGTGTTACCGAATTTCAGTTTTGATGTACTATGCGAGTTTGGGCACCGCTTTCTGTACAGATTATTTCTGACTTGAAGAACGTTAGTTACTGAAACATTTGCAGGTGCCAATCTGATACTAGAATGTTTTTCACTGTTGTAAGCGTCAACGAGGTGCTGGAGAACGTCAACATAATGATACGTGTTATTTTTGGTAAAGAAACGCCACAGGTGCCGGATTAGACGTGACACGAACTCTGTCCCCTAGTCTGTCTGTAAACTTAGAGCTTTACAGCCACATTGTTTGAAAATGTCCTGAAAGGCGTCCCTCACGACACTCCTCGTCTTGGAGGGAAGAGTCTTCACCCAAGCCATCTTGCTAAACACGTAGAATACGGTGAATGAGTACACGGCACCAACGTTGTATTTGCTGAGATTTCGCATATCTTTGATATCGGTTGCCAGAGATTGTCAATGTTTGACACCACGTACTTGTTGCGTGGACACTTTTTTATCCCCGGTTTGTGCAGAGTAAAAGCGTCCTGTACACTAAGCCGTTCTGGTACTTTTTTTTATCTTTTTTGAACGTCTTTATGAGCGACACCAACCCTACAAACCCTGTAGGATGAGAAGGGTCGTAGTATATGTTTGCTAAACGGTTCATTAAGCTTGGAAAGGCAACCACCTCTTTTCGCCCACTATTTTCAATTTCTTCTTCTTAGAACGTTGCGACGGTGCAAGTGATTTAGGCACGAGTATCAGATCTCTAATGGGTGCCAAGCGATTCTGATTGACAATAAGTTCTTTTGAGACGTTTATTTTTTGGATCTCCGTGTGAAACTCTCATCATCCCGATGGTGCGCTGTTTCTTTTTACTCTGACCTGATCGATCGTTGACTGTATCCACGATATTGGATACACAGATAGGCATATTGTGAATACTCACTTTGTCATTGCGTTTCAAGAGATACCACTTCGTAAAAAAATATGTTCTACTAAAAGTTCGTCTTTATTACGTGTCTGTACGGGTACAGTATTGAATACACCAGGGATGGGAAATACAGACGCCTCAGGGGTTTTTGTGGCCGTATTTTCAGGTGGTAGAGGGTAATGACTAAATTGCAGATATCGCTGTAGAACTTGTTGATATAAAGTCCATTTAGACTTGTCGAGTTTTGAAGCAACGATTTTTTCTATTTCTTTGCCAAGCTTAGGGACCACTAGATTTGTGGACGATGCCACTTGTTAGGGGTGTTGCTTGTAAAGATGTAATGTTTCAGTGGACACCAATATTATTTTTTTAGTGTGTTCCATTATCTACTTGTTGAATAAGGAACCGAGAACCCCACTGATTAAATGGGCTAAAAGTAATGGAATAATGCTCCTCCGTTCTGAACGAGAAGTCGTATCTTCTTCTTACAGCACTCTTTTCGTTTGAACAGCCAGCGCAACACATGTTTGTGAGCACGTAACTTTGTCTTCTGTACATGTTTCTTCAGCACTCTCCCTTTTAATGTATTGTAGAAAAACTTGCAAACAGAATCAATCAGTTTCTTGTTTGGTGTTTACAGCAAGGTGACCCGTTGCTGCGGGTTCTTGCGATGCATCACGTGCAACAGAGGGGCATGCTTTAACATCTTGGAACTCATAGTTGTGTAATGATCCGTAATCGGGAAGTTTCAGTATTTTTTTAGACTTTGCATGGTAGGTAAACACAGAACCCCATATTTGTTCGTGTTCTATGTCTGAACCATTCGGGTGTATCTTGCTTGAAATATAACAACATATACCCGTGTGAAGTACTTTTAGCATCAGTGTAAGCCTCCTTTAAAACACGTGGGTTTTCAGGACAGGCATGGAGTACAAAATGTTGTATCTGAGCTTTATCTCTGGGATTTTTAAAAAGCACGATATAGTGTGCGTTTAAGGAAATGTCTCTTTGTCCCTTAACCTGGTGGAATATATTTTGTGTAGAGTACATGACGCTAATATTTTGATGGCATCCTTTGGTGAAAATATCGACGACCACGTCGTTGGCTTCACGCATCAGGTCGTCCACGATAGTGAGCTGTGGATAGTCATTAAAGTCGCCATGAATTTCCTGCAAACCCTTACAGTTTATGACACGGGGACTTGGCCAGTCCCATTCGAATCCCAGTTGCTTAAATGCATAGTAACAGGTGATTTTATCAAATATAACGTCATACATTATGTCCAAGTGACGGATAAAGTCAGCTACAAATTGTGACTTTCCACAGCTGAAATGAACACTGAATATGGTCGAAAATGAATGTTTCAACTTGTCCATAATCTTTGAGGCTGAACTTATAAACTTATTGAACTTGTATTTATAGGCTAAGAACACTTAGAATTATTATTTACACAAATAAAAGATCTAGAATATTTAAAAAAAAATAGAACTCACATCACGAAATGTATGCCTGTTTTGGTGTGAAGGAAAAAATAATCAAATTCTTAAGATCATAGCGGGAATAGTGGTTCAGGTACTAAATAGATCGGGAAAATATCAAAGTCAAATTTAAAGAATACTTAATTATATATACACACATAGAAATAAATTATTTAAATTAATAGTATTGTGACCCACAAACAAAGGTAGCCAGGAAGCGTGGTAAAAAAAACAATCAAGGAGTCACAAAATAAAACAGATAGTTTTATTTTAAATGAGTCAAATATAAAGGAAATGAAGATACATCATATATTCCCAAAATGGCATTAGAGATCCAATTTGTCGTCTGGCAATAAACATCAATTCAAGACGATTTAAACTTAGCCTTCATAAATATACATCAGATATAAAGCCCCTTCTCTAAACATGAATAGGATAACTCCGTATTATCAAGGTCGAAAGTGTTAATTCAAAACCACCGATATAATACTTCAAACTCACCGCTGCAAAGTGTGTGTAAATCCAAAAAGCAAGAAGGCTTAATTTTAATAATATATACATAAGATAGCAATTATCGCCGAAATATATACGAAATTGTGAAGCAATAAAATTTACTTTAAATATATATATATATATATATATATATATATATATTATATATATAATGCATTCTGTCAAAGCAGACACAAAGATAATAAAATAAAGTGATTTAATCTAAAATATATAAGTCTCAACAATTGCCGTTGAAGTCTATGCCTAAATAACAATGGATAATTTAAATATATGATTTAAATTGAAGTATATAAATATGTTTCCTAAACTGCCGTTAGAATCTATACAAACTATCATGATAACCTGATTTGATTTAAATATATATACTATAATCCACGCAATTAAAGCGTGCATACATTAGCATAATAACGTCCCAGAAACTTGTAAATATACCAATTTAATCGGTTAACTGAACTAAGTGAAGATGAGAGCGCGCCACAAGTACGCAATGAGTACTAACGCAAATCATGAACTCCCCTTAAAAACCAATATTATTGACTCGTGGTTCATCCACGTTAAACCCCACCAAAAAAACCAATCTACAAAACATGATTATGTTAAAGTAAGCTCAAACAACAATTTAGAAAAGAATCCCTCCCCATTATTTATATCAGAACAGAATTTTGAATAAAGTCTCCTAGCCCTAGTTTATATCGGCGCCCTCACCTTTGTGCAAGCCAGTGGTACAATGAGTACCGAGGTAAACTATACCAGCCATTATATAGCAAATACAATCTACACATGTTCTCAGAGGAGGGGGAAAGTATGGCGGAAACAATGAACAAAAGAAGGGAGATGACTAACGCTCTCNCAGTGGTACAATGAGTACCGAGGTAAACTATACCAGCCATTATATAGCAAATACAACCTACACATGTTCTCAGAGGAGGGGGAAAGTATGGCGGAAACAATGAACAAAAGAAGGGAGATGACTAACGCTCTCGAAGCTTAGCGGTAAGTCCAGTAACCACTCGAAGTTTACAGAATATCCCAGATGGCGGAACCGGAAACGATCTTGATCAAGTTAAGTCCTTGTTTCTTGTGGGCGGGGCTTCAATGACGAGCGAGGCACTGACCAGAGTCTCATTTCAGTCGATGTTGTTTAATCCAAGGGAGAGGATGTCATTGTGTGTTTGTGCTCCATCAAACGTTGAGAAGCCAGGCTGGTGGTGAGTGTTGTAATTCCATATTACTGGGTGGTATGCGTTAGATGTTGTCATTTGTTGTAACATCGTTACAGTATGTACAAGAAAAAACAAATAATCACATTTTACTAGAATTAAAATATGTACAAAAATAAATATATACAAACAACTAATTATTGTTGACTAGAAATAATTACGTAGGACAAACAACAATTTAGAAAAGAATCCCTCCCCATTATTTATATCAGAACAGAATTTTGAATAAAGTCTCCTAGCCCTAGTTTATATCAGCGCCCTCACCTTTGTGCAAGCCAGTGGTACAATGAGTACCGAGGTAAACTATACCAGCCATTATATAGCAAATACAATCTACACATGTTCTCAAAGGAGGGGGAAAGTAGGGCGGAAACAAAGAACAAAAGAAGGGAGATGACTAACGCTCTCGAAGCTTAGCGGTAAGTCCAGTAACCACTCGAAGTTTACAAAATATCCCAGATGGCGGAACCGGAAACGATCTTGATCAAGTTAAGTCCTTGTTGTTGTGGGCGGGGCTTCGATGACGAGCGAGGCACTGACCAGAGTCTCATTTCAGTCGATGTTGTTTAATCCAAGGGAGAGGATGTCATAGTGTGTTGTGCTCCATCAGACGGTGAGAAGTTGGTGAGTGTTGTAATTCCATATTACTGGGTGGTATGCGTTAGATATTGTCATTTGTTGTAACATCGTTACAGTATGTACAAGAAAAAACAATCACATTTTACTAGAATTAAAATATGTACAAAAATAAATATATACAAACAACTAATTATTGTTGACTAGAAATAATTACGTAGGTGTAAGATTGTACTGGTGGATAAAAATACAAAAAACTATCCCGGGTGCATAAAATAATTCAATAAATAAATTTTACGTGTTTTCATGCAGATAATATTATGAAAATATTTCAATATGTCATTGAAACTGTTTAGAATTAAAGAAAAAAATACGATAATTTTGCCCGTCTAAATGATCACCTGTTAGTCGTGGCGAGCGCGCTTGCAAGGAATCTGATACCCAAACGGCAACTTATTAAAATAATCAGTTATCTGTCACTTGGTGTACACGAGCGGGTATATTTTAGTCTGCGAAACAGTACACACAGTAGCAAGATCTTTTCTTACAATTTTGTACGGTATCTGTACGTACCTTTCCGCAGCATGTTCAGTGACCATCGTATTCAAAACGTTAAAATTTACATCTTTCCAGTTGCAATAGTTTATGGTGATCCCGCGAACCTTGCAGACAGATTTGTTTTGGCAGGATCACCACCAACACAAACTCGGTACGCTTAATTTCTGGTGCCATCATATATAAAGTAGCTAATATAGCTTCCCGGAACGTAATATTTAAGTTCATCCATGAGGTCAACTAAAAAGTCTACGATTGGTGGACTCCAATCGCCGGTGCTTTCCGTGAATAGAACGCTATCTGAATCGTGATACAAAACGAGGTCCTCCAATTTTTCAAGGATGGTGTATAAATGCAACCTAGCCATTGCAGTCGTGTAGCATGCCACAGCGACACTGGTGTTAGGGTTAGAGTGCAACGTGTCACCCAAATCCATGTAATTGAGGAACATAGTCTCATCATTAACATCAATGACGCTGTACACGTTGATGTACGGATGCGTCAGTTACTTGTGGATGCTCTGATAGTCGTTAACAACGGCTACGTGTGGTAAATCGGGTCTTTGCCTAAACTTTCCCCATAGTGAATATAAAAAAGAGTTTAGCCAGCGTACAGAGACCAGAGTTTTTACAAACAGAACTGAAATAGAGTTTTACCCTTTCCATTTCCTCATATTTTTTAAATGTAATCTAACTTCTCATCTTGTGAGGTACAACACTCTGGCCATTCAATGGCTTCTTGTTTAATTTACAAAAAGTATCAATGCACCCGTGAAACAATTTACCAGAACGTGTCTTACGTTCGCGAACATATACATTTTACTCCCACCTTTCTTGCATGGCCTCGACGGTGTAGCCTTTCTGAACGGCTTTATGGATCTCATTAATCACCCAGACACCTGTTAGTTAACGATCTTTCTGTCGCTGTGCTGACATGCGCCTTGGTTTTTATCTTCCCCACATTTCCTGCACAAGATGAACATTAACTTGTTGTGCATCCATGTAGGCAATATGAGCATGAATATATACCGTGGAGGCGTCACGATAATTTTGGCTATACCTTCTACTTAAACCGGCGTGAATGAGGTGAGAAATTGTTACACCAGCTATGAGGCGATTAGGAGATACCCGAAATTTTGATGCCGAATTTTTGATATTGTAACAGTGTATTAGATTTGTTTTTACTTGGTATATTAATAATAGTATCCATTCAACAAGATGTGTAAATAAAATACAACGTTTAAGATTGAAAAGAGTTTATTTACTGAAATTATAAAATAGAAAAAAAAGCTAAAAAGTCTTATGAGATCAATTAGCACAGCACCAGCATTACACCTACAAATCAGCACAATCCCCGCACATAAAAATCGCATGCTCCATACATATTGGCTCTCACACTTCGAACAGCAATGTTTTGTTTTCCTATTTTTTTTCAGTACAGTTACCACACCTAACGTATCTACCAGCCCTTTTTTGGGAACTGGTAATGAAGGTTCTCCCAGTTGATCAGCAATCCTCTTTCAAGTTTCCCTTGGTACACTTGTCTTGTTTTTACGGACTTTGCCGACAGAAGTCAATGAATGTCCTTTCAACAAATTAATCATAAGGGGGTAACTAGTAAACCAATTATCAAACGTCAAATTCCTGTTTGGTTTTTTTATTGGTTCCAATAAACGGTTTACGATATCATACGCTTTATTACTCATTTGGTAAGGCCCTTGTGGTTGTTTTCCTGCGTATACTTCCCACTTGAGGATATAGAATGTCTTCGCATCTACAAGAGCTTGTATTGTTATACTATATTTGGCTGGTTTGTTTGGAATGTATACGCGGAAAGGATATCGATCTTGGAAAGATAACAGCATCTTAACAATTGTAAGGTTCTCATAAGGCATATAATGTTTTTTTAATATATTCAACAAATTATCAAAAATGTCTCTTATAGCAGCAAGATTGTCAGTCTTTTTTCTTTGGTCCCGGGTGTTCTTATAATCGAATCTCAAACAGTTTTGGAGAAAGTAAAGCCTTTGCAGTGACATTGTAGTACGAAAGATTTCAACTCATGTACGATCTGTACGCCACAAATCTTTCAAATTTTGTCTATTTGCGCGGCTTAGGCCAACTATATATAAATGCCTTCAAATCCTCCAAAGTTTCATCTTTCATGTGGTACTGCTCTTTATTTTCTGGACATTTTCCCCTTTTATTCCTTATTTGATTAGTTGTATTATGTAAGTATAGTATTCAACATACTGTTTGTTATAAAGAGACTACAACATTCATTTCATCCATTTTGTACCATCTTTGGATGTATATAAAAAAAACCACGTACCTCAGATGACTGACTAGGAGATACCAAAAAAGATATCGGCTCTTCCGAATCATCTTAAATACCCTCCTGTTCCGAATCGCTTTCTTCACTTCTTTGAGAAACGTTGTCATTCTCTTCTTCGCTCTCGGAGTCACAGGAACTAGCACTTGAACAGTTTCCTAATAATTCTTGTAGCCGACGTTCATTTTATTCATAAGATATCTCAAGAAATCTAAAAATAAATCAAAGTATACTATAAATAACTATAACTCATAAACTTACTGTCAATTCAAAAATGTAACACCGACTACGAGGTCGGGTGTGACGTACCCCAGCCACCATTGCGCACGTTTATCTCCCGCTGACGCTGGAGTGACACAAAACTCAACACTGCTCCTCGCCTTCCACTCCCTTACCTACAGTTACTGTGATGACCGGACTTATGTGATGGGGGTCCGGGGTTCAATCACCGCACCCGGCACACATTTATCTGATTACCAAACCCTTCCTTCACCTCTGACAAGACGTGTATTAATCACAACTTGTGAATTTGGGGAATGCCGGGCCTCCACCGTGGTTCTGATTCCAGGTTAAACTGCATGTCCTCCATTTCATATCAAAATTACCCTACCATTATATATTAGCGTAAGTGCGTATAACCCGAACGAGTAGTAAGACGCGTTGCTAATAATAATAATAATAATAATAATAATAATACTGTGAGGACAGGATCTGCATGGCAACAGTAATATTAAATAATATGCGTTTAAAAACCTCTCGGGTGTGACATACCCGCCCTCACTCACTCCGGGCAATTTGGCTCCAAGTGAATTTTAGGGTGGCCGACAGGGTATATTTTGTACTCGGAATCATAAGGATACAATGAACATACGTCCAAGTACTTGATCTTCTATCCACAAGAAAAGTCCGCTTCTTGGAAGAGCTTAATTCAATTTGTACGCCCGCCAAAAATGAATGCTTGGGACTGAGGATCTCCTTGTACTACACCTTGTGCTGGAGTAAAAATTGTTCCAAGTCCTTGTTGGCATGTTTCATTGCATTAAACATACACTCCCTCATTTATATGACCAGTTATCCAGTATTCTTAAATTTTTCCACGCAGGCAATGGTTGCTTAATGGCGCATCTACGTGGTCTCTTGTCGGTTGTTTTTGACAGGGATGGTCCTGTCAGGATAACAGAGAGAGCACCCGTACCAATAACAGCACCAGAACTGGAAGACGGCAGTGGTATCTACAGCTTTAACAACGCCGTCTACACGTCACCCTAACACATATTACTCACAGCCGTTGCCCACATGAATAATATAGACCTGGCGTTGATAGGCCTTCAATATGATCCATTCTACGGCGATATGCGACTGTTTTCTGCTCACCGGTAACCACTGTTAAGGATGGTATCGATGGTATCCTCCTTAATGATATTTAACCGATTCCGTAGTCCTTTTTTTTGTGTTAAGGGACACCTATACCTCATATTTTCATTTTTATTGAAAAAATTGGGGAAATATCCCTTGGCCAGAGAATCGTCCAACCCGAATATATTTGACATCCTAGACAAACCATCTGGAAACAGTTCAGAAAGTCAAGAATGTGGAGCGGGCCGTAACGCATTGCCATAATTTCCCCACCGTTCATTATGAGCTCTGAAGTCAATATTTGTACCTTCATCTTATATTTTAAAATAAAATTTCCATTGAGGCCTTTGGCATTTTGAGTTAGGAGGGTGATGTCCTTAAATTTTGTCGTTTTAATTTGCTCGATAATTAAAAACAAAATTGGGGCATTGTGGAATCACCCTCAAATATTCAACCACTGTCACTCCCAAATTAAGTACAATGATGAACATTTCCATCAATATGAAAGCAGGCCTTAAAACACGTCTGCACGACAAATATATTAGGTTCGTGCAAGTAAGTGCTGGCCGCACCATGAATATGCGCTTCTTGTCTGAATTCAAAAACAAAGAAAACAAACAATCAACTGCTCTTTTCCAGTGACGGCTTGGACTGGGCCTGCTTCATGTAGCAGAAATGACCAAAAGGACAATGTGTTTCGCATACTCTACAAAAAGTCTCATAACACCTGTGTGAAAATTCTGCTCTTTCTAAACTGAAAAATTGCCTTCAGACCCCACAAACCTTTTTGACAACATAGATCGACATGTAAACTCTTAAAAAACCGGGACGATTATGGTTATCAAAACAGGATTGGTTTGGGAACCACTGCTCATAATCTTTACAGGCCACAGGTCGACCTCCACTGAAAACCACTTTAGCGTATCACTTTTTGCACGTGGATTTGCATTTGTGCTTGTTCTATGTGTTAGACAGCACACAACACTAACGGCTAGAGTACGAACACTTAAATGTGGCTGTCAAAGATGTGATTACATCAGATTCATTTTGCTTATCGTCATGTAAATACAAATCCAAGTCTTCCTTAAAGGAATGTTCGAAAGTATAAGGCCCCTCATATAGA